>JAACNH010000953.1:0-118560 GCA_019447015.1 Hymenochirus boettgeri | reverse complement strand
GTATAGGAAGTGATATCATAGGCTTAAAGGTTTAAAAAGTGCTAAAAAATGATTGTTATTCAATTGTAATAAATAATTATAAATACATATACATTGGTGTGTGTGTGTTCATTCAATAGCAATATCATTCTATTATACAATATATAACAAAACAGAGGATGATGGTTCTTTACGTGAGTCCCATTTTCAATTCTAGTATACATCCACTAGATGGTGTAAGCGTTCCTGAAAAGATAAACAATGTTGGAAATTGGATGTACCTTGCCTCAGTGATTACCCTAATAGAAGTATCTTCTTAGACAAATAATGTCGTTTGCTGATATAGCCAAAACTACAGATGAAAGAGCCCAGACCCTGGCCTATACGGACGTCAAAAGGAGAAGAATCCTACAATTAGTACCTGAGAGCGCAGTCTCCATTCTAAAGAGTACAAGTAAGGATCTCCTAAAACAATTGGAAGTGCTCCAAAAACGTGAAGTAATTCTTCAATTACATAGTCTAGCATTAAAAGAATATGCAATAGCAGAACGTATTCCCAGGGTCTAAGGATACCACTAGAACCAATTTTTTGCAAGATGATGAGAGTATACATGAAGCATTGGTTTATGATCCTGAACAGATGCAGTCTGGACTTGATGTACCTGACAATACAGCACCTGCAAAATTCCACTGAAAAAGTAAAGAAGGATATCGCTGATATCAAGGAGTTAAAGACCGTGGTGCAGGAAGCTGAATTTATGCAAGTGAAAGCCGAATTAGACATCAAGATCGTGAACCTAAGAATAGAACTGACACAAAAGAAACTCCAGAAGTTCCGCCAGTACACCCGGGATTACGAGGTAAAGCAAGTCTGTCAGTGGGCAAAGGAACGGAGGTGTAGCAAAGATTGTTTTTTAAAGACCGGGATCGTGGGAACAACAGCACAACCTGGACAGCGACTAGCACCAGACCGAAACGCCGGCAATTGAGAAAGCGAACCAGCGCTAGAGTGGATAGTGCCTCAGAGAGCTGCAACATAGCTTCGGACAGCGCGGCCAGCACCTCCGGAGTTACTTTTTTAGAGGAACATTACCGCAAGAGGGACCGCGAAACAGAAGAGGATCAGAGGGGAGGAAAACAAAGTGCACCTACCGAACCCAGGAGAGGGAGCAGACGTCGTTAATGGGTGAGCGAAAGTTAATTTATAATATATTAACTACCGACATGCCCCCTAATACACTGAATGTACCCTCAAAATAACAACTGGGGAGATAGACAGCACAAAAAATTGGATTACCTGGGAAAGTGACACTAATGGGACATATACGAACAGTGGAATATTTAACCCCTTACAAACTGCCTTTCCTCTAGTGATTAATTTATCTGGATAGGATTTTTCCCAAGAACAATTAACTATAATACAAAAAGGTTTGGGATTTGCGCCCACCCACCAAACATCTGACTTTACCTTTAAAACTGAATGGTTTAAGTTTATTAGAAGTTTGAAATTGAAAGTATTTTTTGGGGGAAAAGGTAATACAACCAGATCTGAGGGCCAATTGGTTGCAGTAAACTAAAGAAAAAAATACAGTTTAACCCTATAGTGCCAAATAAAGCCCTGGAGGTTTTTGATAATGTGGTGAGCAAACAAGTTCAGCTGCTACCATGGCAAAAAGTACATTATAGATCGAATAATCTGAACACAAGGAGCATTTGGCACTAAGGCAAATTAAAGAACTCAATGAAATTGTAGTTAAAAAGGCTGATAGGGGGGAGCTACTGTAATTATGTCTAAACATATGTATGTGAAAGAAGTCTTAAGGCAACTTAACAATAAGGATCACTATGAAAGTCTTCCATCAACCATACATTAAAATTCAAGGGGAGGTTGAAACATTGGTAAATGATGCTGCACAGACAGGTCTAATCAATGAACATGTTAAGAATTGTTTGATTAATGAGTTCCCCAGGACACCGATACTATATGTTCTCCCTAAAATTCATAAATCATTAATAGATCCTCCTGGGAGACCTATAGTATCGGGTGTCGGATCCCTCCTTCAACCATTGGGTATATTTATAGATGCATATTTAAATCCTATTATGCAGAAACTACCCAATTGTCTGAAAGACACCACTGACTTTCTGAACAGATTAAAAACGGTTAAAATTTAAAAGATGGAGTGTACTTATGCAGTCTTGATGTGGATCATCCTTATACCTCCATCCCACATGATGAGGGTATAGAAGCAATTGGAGGAAGCAATGTTGGACTATGGATATCCTTCACACATGGTATTTTTCATTGGAGAATTACTGACCCTATGTCTTAAGAATATGCTTGGAGAATTACTGACCCTATGTCTTAAGAATATGCTGCCGAACAACACACTGAGGCAGCAATTGGTACATCCGAAAGACCCAATACCAAAACACAAGAAAAGCAACATCATATATGCAGTGCAGTGCAGTGAAGAATGCTCTGATTTGTATGTGGGGGAGACCAAACAGCAACTGCATCAACGTATGGCCCAACACAGAAGAGCCAATTCCTCGGGTCAGGACTCAGCCGTGTACCTGCATCTTAAGGATAAAGGACATACCTTTGAAGATTGTAATGTTAACGTATTGGCGAAGGAACGTAACTGGTTCAAGAGAGGTGTTAAGGAGGCCATTTATGTGAAAATAAAGATTCCCAAGTCCTGAATCAAACGGTATGCCATATGTGTGGTTACACACGCGGACGTGGAAGCGAAAAGTCACAAAGTGAGACAATGCACGATGGCTCAGAAACGGCGAAAATATTTAGCCAATTCCGAATTCAGACAGTCTGCAGTTTTTTCCACAAAACACCCCCGTAACTTAGAAATAACCCCCACAAACTATATATTCCTGAAATCTACACACCTCAGCTATGTAACACTGTAGTTTGTTCATTCATACCATCAATGGTGGACGCAGTTCTTCATAGAAGTTCGCATTTGTCTGAAAAAATGAACAAAAAACAACTTCAAAGGTAGAAATCATGCAAAACCTCATGGAATGTAAAAAAAAGTTACTAAATATCAATCTCCCAAATGTCCTGAATCAAACGGTATGCCATATGTGTGGTTACACACGCGGACGTGGAAGGAAAAGCACAAAGTGAGACAATTCACGATGGCTCAGAAACAGCGAAAATATTAGCAATTCGAATTCGGACAGTCTTGCATTTTTTTTCACCACACAAACACACTCCCCCACGTGAATTTCTCTACGTCTATTATATTACCCAGTCCCATTTCACACGTATATGGCATTCCACCTGTACCCACCCCCTAACACCACACCTTAGCTATGTAACACACTGTGTAGTTTTGTTTTCATTCTACACCTCAAGCGTGTTTGTGGACGCAGGTCCTTGTTCTTTCAGCTATGTAACACTGTAGTTTGTTCATTCATACCATCAATAGTGCGGGCGCAATTCTTCGTAGAAGTTCGCATTTGTCTGAAAAATGAACAAAAAACAACTTCAAAAGGTAGAATTCATGCCAAAACCTCATGGAATGTAAAAAAAAGTTACTAAATATCAATCTCCCAAATGTCCTGAATCAAACGGTATGCCATATGTGTGGTTACACACGCGGACGTGGAAGCGAAAAGCCACAAAGTGAGACAATGCACGATGGCTCAGAAACGGCGAAAATATTTAGCCAATTCCGAATTCAGACAGTCTGCAGTTTTTTCCACAAAACACCCCCGTAACTTAGAAATAACCCCCACAAACTATATATTCCTGAAATCTACACACCTTCAGCTATGTAACACTGTAGTTTGTTCATTCATACCATCAATGGTGTGGACGCAGTTCTTCGTAGAAGTTCGCATTTGTCTGAAAAAATTAACAAAAAACAACTTCAAAAGGTAGAAATCATGCCAAAACCTCATGGAATGTAAAAAAAAGTTACTAAATATCAATCTCCCAAATGTCCTGAATCAAACGGTATGCCATATGTGTGGTTACACACGCGGACGTGGAAGCGAAAAGCCACAAAGTGAGACAATTCACGATGGCTCAGAAACAGCGAAAATATTTAGCCAATTCCGAATTCGGACAGTCTGCAGTTTTTTCCACAAAACACCCCCGTAACTTAGAAATAACCCCCACAAACTATATATTCCTGAAAACTACACACCTTCAGCTATGTAACACTGTAGTTTGTTCATTCATACCATCAATGGTGTGGACGCAGTTCTTCGTAGAAGTTCGCATTTGTCTGAAAAAATTAACAAAAAACAACTTCAAAAGGTAGAAATCATGCCAAAACCTCATGGAATGTAAAAAAAAGTTACTAAATATCAATCTCCCAAATGTCCTGAATCAAACGGTATGCCATATGTGTGGTTACACACGTGGACGTGGAAGCCAAAAGACACAAAGTGAAACAATGCCCAGTGGCTCGAAACAGCAAAAATATCACCAAATCTGAATTTGAACAGTCTGCAATTTTTCCCCACAACAACCCCCACAAACCATATATTTCTAAATCCACACACTTTTATCTACGAAATTCTGTAGTTGGTTCATTCGTACCGTCAATGGTGTGGGGCGCAGTTCTTCGTAGAAGTTCATAGTTTTTAGCAGATTTTCTAAAAAATTTGGAAAAAAAAACTCTCAAAAGGTAGAAATCATGCCAAAATCCCAAGTAATGTAAAAAAAAGTTACCAAATATCAATCTCCCAAATGTCCTGAATCAAACGGTATGCCCTATGTATGGTTACACACGCAAACGTGGAATCAACTAGCCACAAAGTGAGCCAATGAACAATGGCCCAATTACAGCAACTTTTCAGATTTGTCAGACTAAACACCCCTCTATATTAGAAATAACCCCCCAAACTATATATTTTTGGAATCTACACATCTTCAGCTACACAATGGTGTGATTCTTTTATGCATACCACCAATGGTATGAGCGCAGTTTCATGTAAAATTTTGCTTTTTTACCAGATTTTCAGGAAAAATTTATAAAAATACAATTCAAAGTTAAAAATCATGGCAAATTTCCATGTCATGTAAAAAAAACTTGTCAATTATCAATCTTCCAAATGCCCTGAATCAAACGGTATGCCCTATGTGTGGATGCACACAGAGACGTGGCCACCAACTAGCTCAAATGGGATGCATGCACAAATGCAATTACAAGAAAAAATCAAAGTGCTCTGTAATTTGAACAGCCTACCCTTTTTCTAAGGAAACAGTCCAGAAACATGGAAATTCCCCCCACAAGCTATATATTTTTGGAATCTATACACCTTCAGCTACGTTACGATGCCATGCTTTCATACATACATGAAGAATTCCAGACCCAGTGATCCAAAGAACTCTTGTGTTTTAGGAGGTTTTGTGAAAAATAAAATAAGATGATTCAAGGATTGAAATCCTACCTAAACCAACTTGACAAGCAAAAAAACCCACTAAATGTCAATCTCCCACATATCCTACATCAAACGGTATGCCATATGTGTGGGTGCACACAGAGACGTGGCCACCAACTAGCTCAAATGGGACACATGCACAAGTGTAATTACAAGAAAAAATTCAAAGTTGTCTGTAATTTCAAACAGCCCCAAAACTTGGAAATGCCCCCCACAAATAAAACCCCCCACTAAATATCAATCTCCCACATGTTCTGAATCAAACGTTATGCCATATGCGTGGATGCACACAGAGACGTGGCCACCAACTAGCTCAAATGGGACGCATGCACAAATGCAATTACAAGAAAGAATCAAAGTGCTCTGTAATTTGAACAGCCTACACTTTTTCTAAGAAAACAGTCCCGAAACATGGAAATTCTCCCCACAAACTATATATTTTTGGAAGCTACACACCTTCAGCTACGTGATGGTATCATGCTTTCGTATATACATGAAGAATTCCAGGCGCTGTTATCCATAGAACTCCGTGCTTTTAGGAGATTTTGTGAAAAAATAAAATAAGAGGACTCAATGGTTGAAATCCTACCTAAACCCACTCGGCAAGTAAAAAACCCACTAAACAGCAATCTCCCACATGTCCTGAATCAAATGGTATGCCATAAGGGTGGGTGCAAACAGAAACGGGGCCACCAACTAGCTCAAATTGGACGCATGCACAAGTCCAATTACAAGAAAAAAATCAAAGTGTTCTGTAATTTGAACAGCCTAATCAACTTGGAAATACCCCCCACAAACTATATATTTTTGGAAGCTACACACCTTCAGCTACGTGGTAGTATCATGCTTTCGTATATACAGGAAGAATTCCAGGCGCTGTTATCCATAGAACTCCGTGCTTTTAGGAGATTTTGTGAAAAAATAAAATAAGAGGACTCAATGGTTGAAATCCTACCTAAACCCACTCGGCAAGTAAAAAACCCACTAAACAGCAATCTCCCACATGTCCTGAATCAAACGGTATGCCATAAGGGTGGGTGCAAACAGAGACGGGGCCACCAACTAGCTCAAATGGGATCCATGCGCAATTGCAATTACAAGAAAAAATTAAAAAACGCCACAACCCACTCCCCCACCCCTATCCCCACTCCCCCTTTTAGTGGAAAACCAGTAAGTACGGAGAGTCACACAAGTTTTTGCACACTTTATTGATCCTAAAAAATCAATACGGTCTTTTTTTGGTACCTCTGCAAAATTTCCTACTAAAATAGGCTTAGTTTCCCTTGAAATCCAACAAATAAATGATACGCGTTTACTTTAGGGTAAAAAAAAAAAAAAAAGGTGTGTGTATCACTTTAAGATTTTTTTTGTGTGCATTTCCCCTTTTTTTGGGGGATCATTCCCAAAGATGATCATCAAATCATCTTAGGGAATGATACCGAACTTGGAATACAGGCATAAATGCCCGTTTTCCAATTCGAAATCCGATCGGAAAAATCACTTCCCGGAAATCATTTTCCAGGAAGTGATTTTTCATTCATTGGCAAAGATCAATAATTTGGTGATCAGAAGTGATCACCAAATTTTGATCTCTGTCCCCATTTTTTTTCTAAGTCTTCGCTAAGTAGCAAAGACTTAGAAAAAATCCTATTTGTGAATGGAACTTTGAGTTCCATTCACAAATGTATAGTAAAAGCTCTCAGCTTGACAGCTTGTACTATACTTAGGGACTGCAGCATGATCTCCATAGATCATGCTGCAGTACCTCCACTGGACCACCAGGGGCAGCATCTTACCTCTCTTAGGGAGACCCCGGTGACATCACTCAGCTTCCTGCTTCACCGGGGTCTCCCTTTCCGGAATGAAGACGGCTCTCCTCTGCTTCTCCACGTGGGACCAGCTGATGCCTCTAAAGGTAGGGATATCTCCCGATCCCCCCCTCGGATTTAGACCAAACCGAGGGGGGATCGAGGGGGCTAGGGGGGCAGTTGAATGCTGCCCCCCGATGGCCCCTAGCAGGGGGGAAAAAAATTTTGGGAGGGGGGAAGCCACAGATCGTATATTCACGATCTGTGGCAGTTTGAGTATACACTGCACAGATCGTGAATATACGATCTGTGGCAGGGAAAGGGTTAAAGGATAACTGTATTGCCTCAATGCATTTTTTTTAAACTGCTTTCAAAAGAGTAAAGGAGTGCAGCCCTCCCCATACATTTTTTTCCTGATTTTGAGCTTCTCTCTGCCTTCAATTAGCCACACTGTGAAGGGGGTGTAACAATTCTGTCTGCCTGTAACTGTCACTCAAAACTAGCATGTGAGAAAGCACTCCTCTACCCACCCTTGATCAGCTTGATTATGTAGGTTGTATCCTAGCAACCGAACAGTTCAAGTTTGTTTGACTGGCAGAGGAGGAGGAGAGAGTTGTAACAGACATTCCCACCAGCCAAAGACAATTGATATGTTAATCAGGGCCCTGGGCCCTCTAGGAGGCGGGCTTTTAGCACTCATCTTTGCTGTGTGATATCTAAGGGAAGGCAGCACAGTTGTAAATGAGAGGGCTAGGCCACACTGCTGTGCTTTTTTTGCACTTGCGCATGCGTTTTCGCAGTTGTGTTTTTTTCATATCATTGAAAACACGGCAACGCACCAAAAACGCACATTTTCGGTTGCGATTGCGATTTGCACCCGTGAGTGCCTCTTCTGCCCTTTACTTGACATATAATGGGGGTAATGTTGTTTTTTTTTGTATTGTTGTCCTTTAAGGTTTTATTAAATTTTATGTCTATGGTTTTCTGACTGATCAGTTTCAGGGTATTATTTGGTAATAGAATAAAAAAGGTAACCATTAATGTATACAATCTTCTCTGAGTGTTCCCTGATTGGTTCATATTTGGTTTATTATCTCTTTCCCCGTTTAGGGCCTGGGTGATGGGACGTAGTCAGTTAGAGGCTGTAACTGAGCCACATTAGTTTATTGCTTCTCTACCTCTTTCCACTAAGTAATATCTAATCACTTTTTTTTTTCCAGGAGAACTTTTCAGATAATCAGGAGGCACTAATCTCACTTCATCAACAAATGGAATCATTAAAGGAGCAATTGGTTCTTGCAAAAACTAAAGGGGAGGAGTCAGCTGCTTACAATTTACAGGTGTGTTTAAATATACCAATATGTTTCATTGAGTATAATAAATATACTGGGCTATGCAATATCCCTGTTAATGTGAAAATAAGCGCAAACCTCAAACTAACCAATGTACATAAACGGGTTATGCGCTGTCTGCACCATGTCACATTTCTTTAAATTAACTTCACATAGCGCAAGTGATCCAATAAATTTTGCAACAATTTTTGCACTCATTTTTTTGAGCAAAAGTAAACGCCTTTGCAATTGTGTCTTAAAAGCAACGCAAAAACTTTGCAAAGTTTTAAATACATCCCGGGAACGAGTGCAGGTAAGGTGTAATAGCGAAATTTATTGCATCTCTCATTGTTTTCCACCTTTTTTTTACTCGGACCAAGCTAATTAAAATTTTCAGTCATATTAGCTGTAAATTTTTTTGTTTATATTGCTTCTTTTTAAAGAAAAATAGTTAAAATAAGTTGTTAAATTGAAAATCCCTCCACTTCCTACTTTGCCTATTTAACCTTTGGGATGTCTGGAGATTGAGGCACCCCAGATCGAGAAAGTACAAATTCTTCTCCCACCCACACAAGACACATACAAGAATTGACTACATCTTCATATACTCTCAATTGATCCCCTCCATACAAGAGACACAGACTCAATATCTTGGTCAGACCATATACCCTTATCTACAGATCTCTTGATAGCCTCCTCCCATGTCAATACCAATGGAGACTAAACAAATCACTACTATCAGATAAGGACACCTAAGCAACACTCAGCAAACAAATCAAACTCTTATTTTACAGAGAACGCCACACCTGAAACCCCTACCTCTATAATATGGGCAGCACATTAAACGGTTATCCAATGCCACATCATCCAACTATCCTCCAGACTCAGAAAACAACATAGAAACAAAATTGAGACATTCCTATCAAATCTCAAAACAACAGAAAGCACATATCTTTTTCAACCCACTCAAACAAACCTTGACACCCTAAACACCATCCAAAACAATATTAACAAGCACCTATATCTGATGTATTCAATTAGATCAACTGGACTTGAAGTTTAGTTCTTGAAGACATTTTGCTAGTCATCCGACTGGCTTTCTCAATTCAGAATGACTTGTACAAGAATCTGTGGCAATTATGTACCCTGGAAAATCCCAATTAGCATATCACAGCCAAGTGTTAAGGGCCTATAACACCTCTTAGCCACTATGCAATCCCCCCTTAACACTTGGCTGTGATATGCTTTTCCAGGGTACATAATTGCCACAGATTCTTGTACAAGTCATTCTGAATTGAGAAAGCCAGTCGGATGACTAGCGAAACGTCTTCAAGAACTAAACTTGAAGATCTTGAATACATCAGATATACCATGACCTGGATGAATGAGAACCTTCACAAGCATACAACAAGCACCTATTTACCACAGCCAAAAAAGCACTACAGCTTACTCACCTTAAATATTTTGAAAAGGGAAACGAACCAGATACAATTCTGGCTAGAAAACTAAATGAGAAATTTACCCAAAACAATTTATTACCAGTTAGACAACAAGACAACTCCCTTATACACAACCCCATAGATATTCTAGCACAATTCTACAAATTTTATGCTGAGTTATATGACAGACGAACAGTCAACCACAAATCTCTACACAAAATCTCTATCTATACTTACCTTCGAGAAGCCCATTTACCACACCTCACAGATGAAGAAACATCCATTCTAGATTCCTCTATCACCACAGACGAATTTAAGGAAGCAATAAAAACCCTCACACCAGGCAACGCCCCAGGCCCTGATGGCTTCCCACAGGATATGTCAAAAAATTTTAACCAAACCTGAATTTGAATATAGACCTAAAAATACTCTCCAAGATTATAGCAACACAGCTCAACATCATATTACCCCGCCTTATCCATCCAGACCAATGTGGCTTTATCCCTGTCCGGCAAACTACTGATAACACTACAACTAGTCAACTTAGCTAATAACAACAAAATTGCATCCGCTATTTCCTTGATGCTGAATAGGCTTTTGATCGCATAGACTGGACTTATCTACAAAAAGTTCTACAAGAAGCTTTCCACTAAACGGAACTGGAGTTGTCCTCTCTCCCCACTGCTTTTTACTTTATGCATAGAACCACTTGCACAACATACTAGAGCAGACACACAAATTACAGACCTATGAGTTGGTACCTCAGAATACAAGATTTTATTTGCAGATGACTCTTTACAATTAGCAACCTACTCACCTCACTTTCACACCTATACTCCCAACTGTCCCGGTTCAGTGATGTCTCAGGCTTTAAATTCAACCCTAACAAAACAGTAGCTAAACCTATAGCTATGTCAATCAACGAATGCAAACTTCTAGAATTGAATTTTGACCTATCCTGGAATGAAGGACCCTTCTATGTTTGGGTACCAACTTATGCACAACTCCCACAAAACCTACACAGCCGACTACACCCCTATTTCAAATTATCTAAAATGCTTCTTCAAAAATGGACACCCTACATCCTCTCCCTATTCGGTCAAACTCATGCAGTTAAGATGACCCTGTTACCTAAATTTCTCTATCTCTTCAGAGCTCTGCCTTTTGAGGTACGGAGAACAGACCTACCTATATGTCAATCTCAAATTTTCATATTCATATGGGCAAACAAACACCATAGAATCAATTAAACATCTATAATGAGGCCCAGAAAACTAGGTGGTGCAGCCCTACCATCCCTCCACCATTACAATTTAGCAGCCAGATTAGGACAAACTCTACAAAGGCAAGACACACCATATAAGACAAAATGGGTCGAGCTACAGAGCCAAATATTAAAGGACAGCCCACCCCATTTATATTGGTGCTTGAGGATGGAGGAGGAGGGCTACCAGCTAATTATTGTGGACAACTCTGTAGAACCATATCTCTTACCAACAGCTTTACAAAGCCCTCAGCCATAGGAGGGATAGGAGGGCCTTGACTATGCAGGCAGATTAGACATGTTAGGGCTGTTTACATTAGAGAAGCAACGTTTGCATGGGGATATGATCACTTTGTACAAGTAAACTCTCTGATGCATTGTTTACTAATCGATCATATCAGAGGACAAGTGGACATCCTTTAAGGTTGGAAGAAAAGAAGTTTCTTTACAGTGAGAGGTGAAACTGTGGAATTGTCTTCCAGTAGATGTGGTAATGGCACATTCACTGAATAGCTTTAAAAGTGGGCTAGATAAGTTTCTAAAACTAAAAAATAGTTCTGATTGATCCAGGGATACTTTCCGATTGCCATTTGGAGTCAGGAAGGATTCCAGCCCCATTTTTAACTGGGTTTTTTGCCTTCCTCTGGATCAACAAACACATAAAATTTGGGAAGCAGTTTATGTGAGCGTATACCCACCCTTTTGCATGTACGGAGCTGAACCTCCATGGTTTTTCAGCTAAATGCCACACTAAGAGTCCATACGTATATCCAAAAATAGGAGGGCTCCAACAACAAATGACCCGTAATAAAAATATCCACACCAAACGTCCCAATGTCTTAAATCCCCACACCCAGATGGAACAGTACGATTACTATTGTTTTGTAACTCTAGAGATGTATATCCGTTCACCTTATTAAAAACAATCCAATTTTAGATACATATATACCGTACATAATAAAGATCTAACAGTTTTGCATGGAATCCCAGATAGAGACATATGAAGATCGAATTACATAGGAACTAAATTATTACCAGTAAACGTAGACCATTGGATGGTTTGATAAAATATACCAAATGTATATATAAATAGAAATATATGACATCCGAAATCAGTAATGCATAAATAGACTAATTAGCAAGTCTTTTAAATGGACAGGAATGAAAAAAACTCCATATTAGAACAATTTCGTGATGCATATTATATTATGTAAAAGTGCGATAGTGGACCTCATAGACAAATAGCTATTCTGAAAAGATATAAAAAATACAGATTTGTAATGTATAAGAAATTCATTACAAAAAAATAAAAATAGGCCTCTCTCTTTTGAAACGAGAGGCCTTTTGGATTTATAATTAGCCCACAGGTCTCAATAGAGAATTCGAGGTCTCGTGCTTCCTTGATTTATAGTTGCCTTTTAATAGTAACGTTATCGACGGTCTATATATATTTGGTCTCCTGACATTAGCTAGTTTACAGTATGTATATATGTATTTTTACTTCCTCTAAGTAAACATTTCTTATACATTACATATATATCTGTATTTTTTTATATCTCTTCATAATAGCTATTTGTCTGAGGTCCACCATAACACTTTTACATAATATAATATGGGTCACTAAATTGTTCATTCTAATATGGAGGTTTTTTCAATTCCTGTCTCTTTAAGAGACTTGCTAGTTAGTCTATTTATGCATTACTGATTTCGGATGTCGTATATTTTTATTTATATATACACATTTGGTATATTTTATCAACTCATCCAATGGTCTATGATTAATAATTTTTTTTAAATTCGTTTTATTTTTCAGTTCAGATCAACAGTTAACATTGCTTATTCATTATAACCAGTTTTATCATGGCATATATACACATAGCACATATAGTTTTATTTAATTTTTACATAGTAGATGTGAACGGGTTGAGGGGAGGATGTGGTTGCTACATTTCTGTCATAATTACCAATTGCATTGTACTCAGTGTTTTAGCCTTTACACATAGCATAACGATGCGTATCGTCCATCTGAACTGTATGATTAATAATTTAGTTCCTATGTAATTCGATCTTTATATGTCTCTATCTGGGATTCCATGCAAAACTGTCGGATCTTTATTATGTACATATGCATCTAAAATTGGATTATTTTTAATAAGGTGAATGGATATACATCTCTAGTGTTACAAAACAATAGTAATTGTACTGTTCCATCTGGGTGTGGGGATTTAAGACATTGGGACGCTTGGTGTGGATATATTTATTACGGGTCATTTGTTGTTTTATTTTAAGTTGTCTTTCCCTGCCCGTCTTAACCCTCCCTCCAACCTTTCTTACCTGTACGCACGAGTGGGTGTGTATATAAAAGGGAGTGTGGGAGAGTGGCACCTTGCCTCTGAGGAAGTGACATCTCCGTCATGAAACGCGTAAGGCGGTGCCTCACCTCAACTCCCCTCCATTCGAATATTGTACAGCGTTTGTTTGTAAAGCTGTTAAGGATTTTACTCATGTGAATAAAGGTGAAGTTTTATATTTTTGTACGATGCCCTGCTCTCCTCCTGGGCTATCTATCCCAGTGAGACTGATATAAACCTCCCCCAAACCTAGTTTAAAACCTCCTCCAACCCTCTAGCCATCTTCTCCCCTAAAACAGCTGCACCACCATAAGTGAGGTGCAACCTATCCCTTCTAAAGAGCCTGTAGCTGACAGCAAAGTCTGCCCAGTTCTCTATAAACCCAAACCCTTCTTCCTTACACCACCCTTTTAGTCACGCATTAAAGGAACACTAAATCCAGTTTTTTAAGTATTTGCCATCCATTTCTATTATTCACAGGGAGGTGAGAACGCTTATTCCCACCTCCCTGAATAATATAGCAAGCCGCTATACTCTAACATCACTGAGAGCAGTAACAAAGTCACTAACTCCCAGGAGTAATCAGGAAAAATCTCAGGAAACATCATTGCCAGCTCTCCTCTCACAAAACATCAACCAACAAAGTGACAGGAAGTGACTTCACAGGAAGTGACAAGATTTTACAAAAACACAATCGCAAACGCAATCGCAACGCACAAAAATCGTATTTAAATCGCACAAAATTTAAATCGCAGCGTATGTAAACGCATAGAAAAAACAGAAGCAGCGCATCAAATCACTTGTAAAAACGCACGCAATCGCTATTGCGCTTTTACATGAGCATAAGTGGGGCCTAGCCCTTAATCTGGCTCTGGTAGGCACTGACTGTATATAAACCCAGTCTCAGCAATCACATCAAGAAGCTGCAGGGTAAATGTTGATATAGTTCTCTATGCTGCTGTCAATCACTGGGCAGACTGGATACATTTTTAAAACAAACAAGCTGCTTCTCACTCACTGCTCAGTTAACTATGTAACAGTCCATGGACACCAGGAGAAGTGGAACAGCAGGCAGAAGGGGGGGTGGCTAATTCCAGGCACCAATAATACTCCCCTAAACATGCCCCTGCACAGCTCCACTCATTGTTTTTAACCTTATCATTTATACCCCCAGCTATTTTATCTTTTAAATTTGGCTTTAACACTTGTTAATTACATACAGTGTTGGATTATAAAGAGGTATTTTCTGGCGGCCACCGGAAAAGACAACAGCTGAAAAAAATCTATTATAATTATAATCTGCTGCAAAGAGCCTTGCCTTACCTGTCCTTGTGCGTGGACAATCACGCCAGGCTCTTTTCTTCCCAGTACAATTTGTAAAC
The DNA here is from genome assembly GCA_019447015.1 of Hymenochirus boettgeri. Taxonomy (NCBI): domain Eukaryota; kingdom Metazoa; phylum Chordata; class Amphibia; order Anura; family Pipidae; genus Hymenochirus; species Hymenochirus boettgeri. Next base: position 103,588 of record JAACNH010000953.1, on the reverse strand, counting down.
TCTGCTCTGCATCTTACTTCCCTACTTAGACGGCCCTTTACTGCTCGTTTATAAGGAAGACTGAGTTCTGGGTTCACTGTCATAGAGATTGTATAACTCGGCAGAATGGAGCACAGTATGAGTGTTTTCTATGTGTGTGTTTTATACTTTTCTGTATATGTTCTGTAATGATGCTTTTTTAGCTGGCCAACCATTGTGTATAAATTGGACAGTTGCAGCAGAGAAAAAAAAGAAATAGGAAAAATTAAACCTTCCACCCAAAACTAAGTATCCAATCGGTGTTTGTGGGGAAAGGGGTGTGGCCTAAAACTTTTGCAATACATGTGGCACAATTGTGTGCTACAGCCATGGGCCTAAACTAGGCTTAATCCTCCACTGTGTAACCTTATAGGCTCTGACTTCCTAAAAGTGAAGTATTTGCTCACTGAGCTACCAGAGCTAATACTAAGAATGCAAGCAAATTTAGAGACTTTATCTTTGGCTAGTAACAGAATGGAAACAAAAAAAATAAGGCAGTAAATTCAGCTGGCAATATTTTGTATTGTTCCTGGAAGACAGCAATTCTGGCTGCCTAGAATATAAACTGCAGGTTACAAGCAGCTTTCAACATTTTATCAGGGACTTCCATATTGGTGTGGAAACTTTGTATTTGCATATAAACAGTAAATATTGAAGTATGGGGCATAGCCAATTGTATAGGTGCTCTGGGGAGAAAAGCTTTCCTTTTAATATAAAAAACATGTTTAGTTCTTTAATTTTAAGAGATTGGTCCATTTATTTGATTTTACCCGATGGGTCCCTTTTTTCACTGAAATCATCTTTTTTTGTTTTTGCATAGCAACTGTCAAATATTTATCAATCGGCATTTCTACTTTGTTAGTGTTTTGTCATTGTTTCTAATCCCTCTTTTAATTGTAGGTGCAGCTAGAGAAAGTGGTGTCAAAGCAAATGGAAATATTACATAACTCAGGGTATGAGAGACTGCCTTATGCAGAAAAGTGTCAGTCTACAGGACATTACATACAGAACTCAAAGGAGAATAGTACTATGGCCTTGGATTGCTCAGATAGTCAAGGTAAGAAGAAAACAAAACTGACTAAACTACAATTAACAAAATTATGATTAATATTTTACTGTGGCAGAGAAGAAAGCTATGCAAAGAATTGTTAGAATAGCTCCATAAATTGGCATAATTGGAAGAGCTGTATAAAGATTGTTGTTCTAGGAAAATCACAACTATTATGGGGGACGTTACTCACCCAGGTCATTTTTTTATTCACTTTTTTACCATCAGGGAGAAGGATGGGTTCTATTTTTGCAAGGACATCTAGGTTGAAAAATAGCTTCTTATCCACTGCCATAAGATTATTTGCTTACTACAGAATACTGCTTACTACTGAATACGTTTTAAATATTTACTGCTCTGTGGATTGGTCTTAATGTGGGTTTTTAAATGTGTTGTGTTGTTTTAAATCTTAAACACTGTTATATTATGTGTGTGTTTTGTGTCGAATTTCGTTATGTCTGGTACACAATGACAATAAATATTATTATTATTAATATAGAACAGCCTTTGTAGTTTTCTTTTTAAAATGGCTGTGTACTGAAAGTATACTAATTATATCTGTTGTATTCAATTAGATCAACTGGACATGAAATGTAGTTCACCTCCGATGCAGACAACAAAGGCTAGTACCATGCAGTATACGTCTGAATTCCACGGTTAAAGGCATCAGAGCCAAACAGATACTGCAAAAGGCTCAAACACAGCACCTAAGTGAACGGGTACGACAGACACATTTTACAGTCGATGCTTTAATGCACAACATTAGTCAACTAGAACAGAGCCTGGCCTCACAGCTACCTGTGTCCATCTGGGAAAGAGTGATGGAGTTCACCAAACAAGCACAGCTTTCTCAGCACTGTAAGGGCAAACAAAGGCAACAGAACAAGTTCTCTATTCTGTCATCCCGGAACAGCCCCAAAGGAGAACAACTACCTTGGATACAAAAGGAGGGAAGCATCACTTCATCAAACAAGGAGGAATGGGTGAGAAACTTGTCTAACAGGACCCTGACCCAGCCAGAAATGGAAGTCCTTGGTAAGGGCTTGAATTTTGCCATCACCCCTAAAGCCATCCTGGTGGTGGATATTATAGCAGCCACAGAAGCCTCTATCCACAGTAATAAGGTATCACAGAGTGAGGCAGAACAACTTCGCCTTAAGGTATCTGCAGCCTTAGCCAGTGCTAAAACTCCTTCATCTAACCTGACTACACAGGAAAGAAGAGCCTTAACATCCCTCAAGAAAGATGCCAGTATCACCATTCTACCGGCAGATAAAGGAAGATGCACAGTGGTACTCAACACCTCTGACTACCATGATAAGGTGACCATGCTCCTGGCCGATAACAACACATATGAGGCTTTAACAAGGGATCCCACCAGCCGTTACAAGAAAAGAGTCATAGACTTACTACAACAGCTTCAAAAGGATAAAGCCATTGACCGAGCAATGTATCATCGCCTCTACCCTGGTGAGGCACATCCATGCATATATGGACTCCCAAAGATACATAAGGAAGGGGCCCCACTAAGACCTATAGTCAGCAGCATCAACTCTGTAACATACAAGGTGGCAAAATATCTAGCTAACATCTTAGGACCTTTGGTGGGAAGTTCTAAGCATCACATCCAGAACTCTCAGGATTTCACCAACAAGATTGAAGATATAGTACTCGGTGTAGAAGAAACTATGGTGTCCTATGATGTGACATCTCTCTTCACCTGTATACCTACCAAGGAGGCTGTTGACATGGTGAGAAAACGGCTGGGCCAAGACAGCACTCTTACCAGCAGAACTGATCTCAACCCAGAACAGGTGTGTTCCTTGTTGGACTTGTGCCTGAATACCACCTATTTCAAATACAGGGATAAGTTCTATAAGCAAAAACATGGATGTGCTATGGGATCTCCAGTTTCACCTATTGTGGCCAACCTTTACATGGAGGAGGTAGAAACACAGGCGCTTAATACCTTTAAGGGCATAGCACCCAGCCACTGGTTCAGATATGTTGATGACACCTGGGTTAAAATCCACCAGAAGGAAGTACAAGCTTTCACAGAACACATTAATGCGGTGGACCAAAACATTAAATTCACAAGGGAAGAGGTACTAAACAACAAACTGGCTTTCTTGGACTGCTTGGTAGAAGTTACGGAAAATGGTAAACTGGAAGTAGAGGTTTACAGAAAACCAACACACACAGATCAGTATTTGATGTTTGACTCCCACCACCCTTTAGATCACAAGCTGGGTGTCATCAGAACCCTGCAACACAGAGCCGAGAACATCCCCACTAGCACAGAGGCGAAGGCTAAGAAATTAAACATCTCAGAGGAGCCCTTAAAACTTGTGGATATCCAGACTGGGCCTTTGTCAAAAGAAGTAGAAGGAAAGAAAAGAACACGAATACCAACAGTGAAGGGGAAAAGCAAGACAGGAGAAAGAACATGGTCATCCCATATGTAGCAGGGGTCTCCGAGAAATTAAGAAGAATTTTCAAAAAACATTGTATCCCTGTCTGCTTTAAACCGAACAACACACTGAGGCAGCAATTGGTACATCCGAAAGACCCAATACCTAAACACAAGAAAAGCGACATCATATATGCAGTGCAGTGCAGTGAAGAATGCTCTGATTTGTATGTGGGGGAGACCCAACAGCAACTGCATCAACGTATGGCCCAGCACAGAAGAGCCAATTCCTCGGGTCAGGACTCAGCCGTGTATCTGCATCTTAAGGATAAAGGACATACCTTTGAAGATTGTAATGTTAACATACTGGCGAAGGAACGTGACTGGTTCAAGAGAGGTGTTAAGGAGGCCATTTATGTGAAAATAAAGAAACCAAGCCTAAATAGATGGGGGGGTTCGACACCAACTGTCTGCCATGTACAATGCTGTTTTAACACTTACTCTGGGCGTTCCTATAAACACCTCTTAGCCACTATCTAATCACACCCTAACACCTGGCTGTGATATGCTAATTGGGATTTTCAAGGGGTACCTACTTGCACAGATTCTTGTACAAGTCATTCTGAATTAAGAAAGCCAGTCGGATGACTAGCGAAACATCTTCAAGAACTACATTTCATGTCCAGTTGATCTAATTGAATACAACAGATATACCATGACCTGGATGAATGAGAACCTTCACAAGTATACTAATTATATTTAACAAATAAAAAAAAGAACAAGTACTTTCTTTAAAACAATACATTTGTTACTTTTCTACCCATGGTGCTCTGAAGCAAGTGATGTCGGCACCATTCCATAGTTGTGAATGGGGCAAAGTAGAGGGACAAAACTGTCAATTTAAATTTTACCAGCGGTTTTATGAAATTTGCACATTCTTTTAAACTGTATAGATGCTTCATTTAATTCACAGGCTAATACAGTTCAAAAACTGGTGATTAAAATGATGTATGACTTGTCTTTCTGTGTAATTTCAAACTAAAAACTCTCTTTATTAAACCTACCTAACAGTAAAAAAACCCCGTCTAAACAGGGGGAGGGGGGAATCTTTTCTGACTTCAAATGGAAATCAGAAAGTATCTCTGGATCAACCAGAACTACAGTATATGTATTAATACCGGTAATTTTCCGTATTTTTTTTTTAGTTTTAGAAACATATTCATTGAAATTTGATCTGCAAGTTAGATTAATATCTCTATAGGCCATATTACACAGAAAGAAATTGCCAGCGCTCTATTCCTTTAATGTATTGTTTGAAAACTGGGAGGTTAAGGAGCTATGCTTTACCTCCCGTTCTTCAATCAATATCTCAGGAGCCAGGGACGATGGTGAGCATATTTACCTTTCATGCGATCTACCGAATCTTAAAATTCCTGACTAGTTCTTGGTTCAAATCAACTATAGCAAGTATTAGTGTGCAAGCGCACTATAGTTGATTAGAACCAGGAAGCGGTTGGGACCTGTCAGTGCGGCCGTGGTTGATTTTGCGAATGGTAAATATACTTGCCTTCGCCCTGGTCTCCTGAGATATTGATTGAAGAACGGGAGGTAAGGCATAGCTCCTTAACCTCCCAGTTTTCAAACAATACATTAAAGGAATAGTTCACTTTTGCAGTGAACTATTCCTTTTAAGGGTATCTCCACTCTCAAAACCAAAATTTCTGATTAGGTAGGGAATCCCTCTAACCTAGACTTTGCTAGGTTTAAAACACATAATCAGCCATTAACTGTACTAACCAGCCTTCGTTCCCACGTTTAAGAACTTTTCTGCTGCTTTCGTGCACAGAACAGCATAAGGGGCTGGACCGGCAGCCGAGTCTGTGATTGGTTAAGACTCAGCCAATCACTGATGCGGTTGCCAGTCCGTTCCTTTCTGCTTTAGTGCAGAAGAGCCGCAGAGGGAGCCGAAGGAACGAGGGCAGGTAAGTACATTTAGGGGTGGATTTACCATAGCGTTAAGACTGGGTACACATGGTAAGATATTTTTGGTCGATGCACGTCACTATCAGTCGGTCGGTCCGAAAATATCTTATTGTGTGTACGGGGCAGCCGCGACCGATCTCGGTCCAGATCGGACAAACTGGCAATTGGGCCCATTGGTAAATAACGGCTGATTGTGCTAACTGATGGCCACGCTTGCTAGTAGCGAACGCTCGGTCGGGACAAGTAATTTCCTGTGTGTACCCAGCCTTAAGGTTGGGGGGATTCCCTTAGCTTATCCAAAGTTTTTTCCCCATCAGACAAATGCACCAGCTAAAGGGATCCAGAGAGGGGGAGAGCTCCCCCACCTTTCCTCTCTTACCTACTCTTTTCTTCCTCTTTTAGCATTTGCAGGTTCTCCTTCATCCAGGTCATGGTATATTTGTTGTATTCAGTTAGATCAACTGGGCTTAAATTTAAGTTCTTGAAGACATTTCACTAGTTACCCAACTGGCTTTCTCAATTCAGAATGACTTGTACAAGAAACTGTTGGCAATGAAGTACCCTGGAAAGTCCCAATTAGCATATGACAGCCAGGACCTTCTGATGCATCTTAAGGATAAAGAACATACCTTTGAAGGTTGTAATGTTAACATCTTAGCAAAGGAACAGGACTGGTTCAAGAGAGGTGTTAAGGTGGCCATTTATGTGAAAATAAAGAAACCAAGCCTGAATAGAGATGTGTGTGTGTGTAGGGGGGGGGGGGTTCAACACCAACTGCCTGCCATGTACAATGCTGTTGTGACACCTTAATATATACAAACAATAGAAGCCTAGTGCACATCCAACTAATTTGCTTACATTTAACGTTACCAGTGAATTGCGACTTAAAAAGTCTGTCAGTGAATTTAAAGCAATTAGTTCAATAACTTGGCCAAATTATTTTAAGCCCAGCAACCACGTCACGGTTTGCTTTCTTCTGCTGGGTCCTAACCATTAATCTTAGTAAATTTTACCTTCGTAAGAGATGTAATTCTCAAACTTTATCTTAGTAACAGTACCTGCCTTTAAATGAGATGAAAATCCCTGTTGCTCGTCCGCTTACTATCTAGGGACTGACTCTCCAGCTTTAAGTACATGAACACATGGGCCACTGTGGGTGGAGCACACATTTCCCAGAGGCTTGGTCAAACCTCCAATGCAACAAGCAAAATACATACAAAAGATGGGATAGTATACATCCACACAGAGAGACCAAATCAATTTAATATATACAAACAATAGAAGCCTAGTGCTTCTGTTGTGGCACCTTACCCTGTGCAGTTTTGATAACACCTCTTAGCCACAGTGCAGCCACACAACCTCTTAGCCACAGTGCAGCCACACACCTTGCATTAGAAGGTCCCTAACACCTGGCTGTTATATGCTAATTGTGACTTTCCAGGGTACTTAATTGCCTTTCTGAATTGAGAAAGCAAAGAAATAAAATTTAAGTGCAGTTGATCCAACTAACTACCAATATAATAACAGATATCTTCCTCTTTTACTTTCTAATATTTTAAAGTAGTTTGGTAAGAATTGGTAGACTACTTTCTTGTGGATTGTCTAAAAATATACTAATTCTTGTTAAATGGTTGATGAAATTTGTCCCGCAAAGGACAAATATGTAAATATATGTAAAATAAAGGATTAAAGAAAAAGCAAAGGGAGGAGGCAGATAACTTTACCAGAAAGTATATAACTTATAATAAAAGGGGAACTAAAACCTCTATAGAAAACATTTCCCCAATAGAAAGAGCACAATTACAAAGATACCACAGCTTTGCTGTGGCCGCTGGGTGATTTATGAATTAACCTTAGGGATCAGCTCCCATAATCCACCTTAGCTGTGCACACCCAGCTACGTGTACTCAGCCTTGCTTCCTGGAAGCTGACAGCCAATCATGTTACAGTTCAGAGACCATCCCTCCCTCTGACACAGATTAAGGGCTAGGCCACCCTGCCTCGTTTTAACACACTATGCGATTTGATTACACACACAAGTGTTAGGCAATTGTTGTGGCTACACTAAGTGCACTGGGCTGCAATCCGTTAATCAGAGTGCATGTGATCCACATTTTTTGCACAATCAAATCATGCAGTAACATGCACTAGCACACAGGAAATGCGCATGCATTTTTGCCTCAGCCTTAAGTGCAGTTTTTGTGTAAACATATTACAAATGCTCCTGTCTCTAACAATGATAAATTCCTTTGCTTTTCATACAAAAAAGAAAAGTAATCTTTGCTGTTTATATCTTAGCTTGCATGGATGTAAAACATCATATTAACATTTTAGTAGAAAATACTAAAATGTCTTGGGAATCAAACCTACAACCTTGTGTACTGTCTCGCTAAAAATAAAGCCTTCTAACTATCCCTCTAGAGCTACTTGGTGGAATACTAGTACATGTAGAATCTTTATCTTTTACTAGGAACATAATGGAAACAAAAAAATTATGTCTTGGGATTTGAACCTGTGACCCAGTGGTCTTATAGGTATATCTATAAGACCACTTAATCTTAATCTTTTGCTGGGAAAAAATTACAGTAAAATCTGTTTACATGTACATGTACTAGATGCAACTTACTAGAGAAGAATCTTACAATGTATAAATGTTTTGGGGAGAAATCTTTCACATTAGGAATAAAAAAAATAAGTTTAGTTCTCCTTTAACTTATGGGGAAAATGTCTACTAACTTCATTAATATACAATAACTGATATTTTCACACGGAATTTAAACTTTTTTGGGCCAGCAAAAATAAGTATTTGCTTTCGTTTTGCAAAATTGGATTGTAAAAACAAATGATGCCCTGAAAACACCTGTTTATATTTATATATATATATTTATTTTTTTTAATTCAAACATTTTATTGATTATGAGAAAGGATGCATTGTAATTACAGATCATATACATTTGGTAATCTTATAGTAGATATACGGCTTGTCTGATATTTTCTTGTCTGATATCTTGGCATCCTATTTATATATAAAAGTATAACATATAGAGAAAGAAAAGGAGGGAGTAGGGGGAAGGAAAAGGGGGGGGGGAGTATGTTTGCCCAGGTCTATTGTGTTTTCTTAATAATTACGATCAAATGTATATTTATATATATTTTGGTTTTCTTTATAATGTGATTTTAACTCAGCACAATAATGCATTAGAAGAAAATTAAGAATAAACAAGGTATACATTTTAATAACAGTACTGGACAAATGTTGTATGAGAGGTTAAAAAAAAATCACAATTTAAATACTAGATAAGCAAAACACATGTATAATCTCTTCTCATTTAACCATTTCAGTGGCAGCATTATTATCATCATCATCATCATTATGGATTTATATAGCACATATACAAGGGTAATACATATTATACAAAGTCATACATGTTCAATGTTTCACGAGTTAAGCGTTTGCTTAAAAGGGAAGTTGTGACTTGGAACTTTTGTGACTGTAGTCCATCATAATTATCCAACTATAACCTACCCCTGTTAAGGATCTCAATGGGATGCAGGTGTAAATAATATCCTTATAATCAGCTTATAACCCGATTATAACCAGGAACTAATGCAACACCCCCCCTCCCGCCCGTTTGTCCGGCCGCACTTACGGCCATTTGCTTACCAGCGATGTTCTTCTGACCCAGCTAAATCTAGTGTGCATCCTGTTTCAATAAAGTTTTTTATAAAAAAAAAAAAACAATCTGAAGCACGGACTCTGACTCACGCTGAATGGAAGCAGGAGATCATAGAAGGCACAGGCTGTCGGCAGACACTATTACTGAGGAGTCAGAGGTTAGTGTTGTAAATCAATAAAAGTTCTGTCTGCCCTGCTGATTCTTTCATGCTGCCTCGGCTCAATAGAGGGGGAGGGAGAGGGGGCTGCTAGTGCACTACACTTAACTAAACTTCCCATATACATTCATTGTTCACTGTCCTGCAAAGTCTGTCTGTATGTACTCTATCTATTCCATCTAATATCTAATCTGTCTAATCTAGTCTGTCTATTTATCTAATATCTATGTAAGTCTGTACTGTCTATAGATCTAATCTAGTCTGTACATAAATGAGAGAGAAGGGGTAGGTTATAATGGATAATGTACCCCCTACTGTAAATTAATTGGATATTAGAAGGCACCTTGGAGTTCCGTGGCCTGTATAAAAGGCACTCGGCCTCGTGCTTTTATATGGTCACGGAACTCCTCGGTGAATTCTAATATCCTTATAATTTACAGTAGGGGGTACATTATCCACTATATAATGTACAATCTTGCTTTTCCTGAAGTGTGCATAGACTGTGGTCATTGAACTTTAGATTTCACCACCAGTGGTTTTGGTTTTAATTGTTTTTAAATATATGCTTGGGTGGGTTGTTGTTTATGTTTAATTATGACAAATAAAGGTAATAATGTTTTATGGTTATGACAAGCTAGACTTGAGACCCATTTTGTTGATTTATATTAGGTGGATGCATGGGCCAGAACTTTTTGATTTACCCCAAGGTAAAGCATGCATTATAAGTACAGAGTGATAAGTTATTTACAGCAATACCTTGCCCAAAGAGCTTACTGTCTAGATAATCTACATTAATCTAAATTAATTTGTTTTAGTAGTTGGGCAAGAAAGAGGATCCTGCCCAAAGTGGTTACAGTCTAGACTAATTTGCTTTAGTAGTTGATTAAATACCAACTTAGGAAAGGAAAAAGGCATCCTTCCTTATTTAGCACTCACACAATTGAGCTACTTAAAAAATCTATAATTCTCCTATGTTGCAAATCAGAAAATAAAATTTATTACCACATACTTGTATTAATCACCCTACCTGGTATACATTAATTCCCATATTTATACAGTGCATATTCACATTAAACTAGAGATATTATATAGTGCCACCATGTAGCTCATCCAGCTTGCCATGCGAAATTGCCAAAATTTAGTGGCCATTAAAGTGCAGCAAATAAGCTGATCAAGCTTAAGATACTAGTGTACCCTTAGTATAATCTGACAAAGCCTGTGATTGATACGGGTGAACACCAAGATGAATATCGCAGGTGGCGGGTGAGAGGTTTACAATTTTGATGCGGTACTGTTAACAAATGAGCAGGTTTTGTAAGTCCCAGCACAATAACATGCTGTGGAGCAAATCCTCACTGTGGCCACTACTGTACCTTCCAATTTTTTTCTGCACTGGGGATGCCTGGTAGGAGACACAGTTATTTCTTTTATATCTTGGGGAACTTGGCAACTTTGGAAGAGGAACAAGGTGGACTGTTTGGGAGGAGGATGGGATGTGAGTGAAACACATGCAGGGCTGCCTCTCTAAAGAGGCAAGGTGAAGCACATCACAGAGCAGCACCCTGTAGGGAAGCAGCAGTTTTGATGGCAGAAAAAAAAATTCTGGCATCAATGTTGGGCATCATTTACCAGTCACTGTGGGCATTATTTCCCAGTCATGTGTATAAAGCCCTTCCCACTTCTGGAAAAGCCACACCCCACTTCTGGACAATGCATCACCCACTTTCAATTATAAAACCACACCCCTTCCGGCGGCATGGCGAGGGGGGGCAGCATTTTGAGCAGTGCGCATGCGCGACCCGCGCAGGAAGCCCTGCTTTTGAGTGGGTGGGACATCATGTTCAATTTCTTGTGGGTCAGGAGGAACTTGCGCAACAAGACTGTGGAGGACTTACTGAGAACAGAAGGTGAGCCAATACGAGTTGAGTACTTACCTTGAGTCCATCGATAGCTGTGTGGTGTATCCTTCCTTTGGTCCTCCGCTCCGTCAACTCCCCGGCCCCCAGCAGTGATCGCCGTCCCCAGGTGCTTGGCCAGCAGGTCAGTGATACAGTCAGTTAATGTAACAGGTGTTCCCCAGGTTCTTCATCCCCTTCACCCCGTGCACCTTCCTGTTCTCCTGCCCCGGGTGGTTGTTGTTTTTGTCCTGACCCTCTGGCTGAAAATCCTCCATCTCCCATGGGAGACAAGTGACCGATCGTCCTCAGGATTCGCTGCACGAAATCCCCCATGGATTGCAGGGAGTGACCCCTCAATGGCTCAGCCCCAGAGTGACACTAACTAACCCATAGATACAACCAGGGATCCCCGACCGTGTGTCCCTTACCTCAGCTCCATCCACACATTATTACTGCTCGGTCCACTCTCAGTGGCTGGAAGGTAAGGTAGATAGATAGATAGATAATAGATAGACAGATAGAAAGACAGACAGATAAGATAGATAGATAGATAAGATAGATAGATAGATAGAAGATAGATAGATAGATAGATAGATAGATGATAGATAGACAGATAGATGATAGATAGATAGATAGATAGATGATAGATAGATGATAGATAGATAGATGATAGATAGATAGATAGATAGATGATTGATAGATGATTGATAGATAGATAAATAGAGATAGATAGATAATAGATGGATAGATAGATAGATAGATAGATAAATAGATAGATAGATATAGATAATGGATAGATAGATGATAGATAGAGATGATAGATAGAGATACATAGATGGATAGATAGATAGATGATAGATGGATAGATAGAGAGATAGATAGATATAGAGAGATAATAGAGAGATAGATAGTCGCGATGCTGCTTCTAAGTTCTGAGTCACTCACCTTCCTGCTTTGGCTCGTGCTTGCGGCCGCGAGGCAAAGTAACGTGGTGGGTGACCGTAACCTAGGACAGGTGGAGCGACTTTATTTGCGCAGAAGAGAAGAGCCAGCATACTGTGTGGAAGGGAGCAGCAGAGTATTTAAGAGGAGCAAGGAAGAGCAAAGCCTGTGACTTGAATACTCACTTCATTGTCTGTGGTGTCAGTGTCCCATAGTGTCTTCTTTCTTTGCTAACTGTAAGTAAACCACCACCAGTCAGGGGGGGGTCTCCCTGGGGTCTTATCATTCATGGACCTATAAATGTATATAGGGAGAGATTATTAGGGTATGTAGTCATAGGGGCTGCTGGGAGATATTGGTGATGGGTCTCTGACTGTATAGGGAGGGGGTGTTTGGGGGGTATAATGTGGTCATGGGGGGTGCAGGTGCTGGTAGATCTTATTGTTGATCATCGGTCTCTCTATAGGGAGGGGCTAGGGATATAAAGGGGTCATGGGGGCTGATGGGAGATATTGGTGATGGTCTCTGTATAGGGAGGGAACACAAGCTGTTTGAGAAGGGGATGTAATATCTGTTTATATGAATTGACATTATTGCTAATTGACTGACTGAGGAACTGTTTAAATACATGATAGGAAGCTCAAAATCTTAAAATTTTAGCCACACCCACTGACAAAACCACACCCACCAACACGACCACACCCACTTTAATGAGACGGCGGCCCACGAAGCGGCATTCAAAGTTTGGCTCAGGCAGCAAAAACCCTAGAAGTGCCCCTGCTCAGTAGGTCCGTTTGCCTACACGTTTCAGCCCAATGGCAGTTGTCCTCAGGGTTCCACCAGAAGGAAGTACAAGCTTTCACAGAACACATTAATGCGGTAGACCAAAACATCAAATTTACAAGGGAACAAGACCACTGGCTTTCTTGGACTGCTTGGTAGAAGTTAAGGAAAATGGTAAACTGGAAGTAGAGGTTTACAGAAAACCAACACACACAGATCAGTATTTGATGTTTGACTCCCACCACCCTTTAGATCACAAGCTGGGTGTCATCAGAACCCTGCAACACAGAGCTGAGAACATCCCCACTAGCACAGAGGTGAAGGCTAAAGAAATGAAACATCTCAGAGGAGCCCTTAAAACTTGTGGATATCCAGACTGGGCCTTTGTCAAAAGAAGTAGAAGGAAAGAAAAGAACAGGTATACCAACAGTGAAGAGGAAAAGCAAGATAGGAGAAAGAACATGGTCATCCCATATGTAGCAGGGGTCTCTGAGAAATTAAGAAGAATTTTCAAAAAACACTGTATCCCTGTCTGCTTTAAACCAAACAACACACTGAGGCAGCAAATGGTACACCTGAAAGACCCAATACCGAAACACAAGAAAAGCGACATCATATACGCAGTGCAGTGAAGAATGCTCTGATTTGTATGTGGGGGAGACCAAACAGCAACGTGCTGGGCCAACGTATGGCCCAGCACAGAAGAAACAATTCCTCAGGTCAGGACTCAGTCGTGTACCTGCATCTTAAGGATAAAGGACATACCTTCAAAAGATTGCAATGTTAACATATTGGCAAAGGAACTCGACTGGTTCAAGAGAGGTGTCAAGGAGGCCATTTATGTGAAAATAAAGAAACCATTCCTGAATAGAGGTGGGGGGGTTCGACACCAACTGTCTGCCGTGTACAATGCTGTTTTGACACCTTACTCTGGGCATTCCTATAATACCTCTTAGCCACTATGCAATCACGCCTTAACACCTGGCTGTGATATTTTGGATTTTCCAGGGTACATAATTGCCACAGATTCTTGGATTTTCCAGGGTACATAATTGCCACTGATTCTTGTACAAATCATTCTGATTTGAGAAAGCCAGTCGGATGACTAGTGAAACGTCTTCAAGAACTAAAAGTCCAGTTGATCTAATTGAATACAACAGATATACATTGTAAGATTTTTCTCTATTAAGTTGCACTTAATACATGTAAGTAATAGATCCTATGACACAGAAGGCTTCCATGTTGTTGCCAGTACAACTCTCAGCCCATGTTGGCTTCAAAGAGCCACACCCCAACCCAATTATTTACTGTCTCTATGCACAGAGTTTCTAGCTTCTGTTTCTAAACGTACCTGTACTCAATAATAAGTTGCTGGTGGCGCAACATGTAAATGCCATATTTTTAGGAACACAGCCCAAAAAGTTCAAATCCCCTGGTTTACTTCTGAAACAAAAAAATAGTCTACTGAGTTTATTGCTTTTTTTGTTTGTTTGTTTCCATAATATTTCTTGAAATATAACGACATAACATTTCTACAAACATTACATATAGTATCTCTGTTTATTTACTAACCAGGGTAAATTGCTGACAGCTTTCCTGGTGCAATACAAAATTAATGTAATTACTTCTGCATGTGCAGTGGTGGCTCACTGCACATGCTGGTTTTGGAAACAAACATACAATTAGGACACAGGAGCAATTCCCCAGGCTTCCTTTTGTTTTTGCTTCCATTATGTTCCTAGCACACAATAAAGATTTAAAATGTACTTGTTTCTTCAGCATGTGCAGTGGTGGCTCATTGAACCTGTCACCCAATGGTCTTTGTGTTTCTAAAACCAGCACCTTAGCAAATCCCCAGGCTTACTTTGTTATATTATGTTCCTAGCATAAGATAAAGATTCTACATGTACTGATATACCACCTAGTATCTCTTGTGGGATAGAGACTTTTTAGCAAGAAACAGTATAGAAGGTTGCATGTTTGATCCCCATACTTTGTTTTATTTTATACTGAAATGTTGATCAATGCTAGCAAAGAAATAAACTGCAAAGGTTACTTTTCTTTTTTGTATGAAAAGCAAAGGAATTTATTATTTTTAGGGACAGGAGCATTTGTAACATGTTTACACAAATACTGGACTGAAATCTGTGTTCTTTGTCAGAGGGAGGAATAACATAATTGGCTGTCAACTTTCAGGAAACAAGGCTGCAGCTTTCTGTAAAGTGTACTGCCTACACTTAGCTGGGTGTTCCCAACTTAGATGAATAATAGGAGCTGACCCCTAGTACCCACAGGTTAATTTCATAAATCACCCAGCATCCACAGCAAAGGAAGAGGTGAAACACAGCTTTTTATATCTTTGTGAATGGGCTCTTTCTATTGTGGCAATGTTGCCTGGAGACTATAGTTCCCCCTTTAAAGAATCTTTTTAGACAAATTTTCTAAAACCATCTTTCTATTAGTTGAACGTCCATTGAATCTTCGTATGTCAAATTATCAGAGTCGACAGCTGCAACAAGTTATGTCAGATGGAGAACAACATTTGGGGCATCAAATCTGCAATGAACTTAGCCGACTGTACACAAGCTCTGAGACTAATTCTGAGTGTTCAAGTGAGTAATGGAATTATTTATTATAGAGCTAAGAATTTTATCACATTAGATATTGTAATGCGACCCTTTTTAAGAGATTTTTTTTACCAATTTTTTTCAGATATTGTATCTTTGAATTTAAATTGTAGATTTAAAATGTAGAGAATTGACTAGTGCAATTGTGACAATCTTCTTTTCCTTTGAAATTTTGGTTCATTGCTCTCATTAAAAGTGCATGTCCACCCCTCAAAGAAGAATGTATACTTCTACCCCCAAACCCTGAGATTGTTATAGTTACTTACCTCCCTTTGGCCCCTAAAGCCCATCCTCTCTCCAATGGAAAAAAGCCGCTATCTCACACTGCTTTCTTCCAGGGTTGCAGCAGGCAGTCACTGCCGTGATGTATTGATACTTACACTTTCCACTAAGGACTTTTTTCTTGTCCATGGACCATTCAGGAAGTCAAGCACTTTATCCATGTACAAATATGTTTTTAAAGTCTAACAGGCACAAATCTATACATAGTTACCTATGTTGCACTGTACTTAGCAAAATCTTCTGCTGTGGCAGATTCCAAATAATTACTCACTCTCTCATAAAAACAAGCAAGTTTGTTTAACAAGATTTGTCCCACACTAATTGTTGTGGCCACCAGGGCTGCCATCTGGGTCTCGTACTGGGTACATTTCTAGGGCCCCCATAACACATATCAACTCACACACACAAAAAAGAGACACATGGGGAGAAGAGATGTGGTGCACATGGAAAATTTTTGGTCACACTCACTTTGTTTAGGTTACACCCATTTTAAAGACACTATTCCTGTTTTACATTGTTAGCTATGATGCATGATGTGGTAAAGTAGCCATGTCTTACCTACCATTCTTCAAGCAATGTAGATAGAAAACTTACCCGCAAGTGCAATCCACCACTGTCTTCTGTTACATTAATTGAAGAACGGGAGGTAAGACATAGCTCCTTTAGCAAACCTTTAAGATTACAGTAACAGACTAATAAACTGGAAGGCTTACAACACTGGTTAAAGACCTGGAGGGCAGACAACTCTGTCTAATGAACTGGAGGGCTTACAAAACTGTCTAATGAACTGAAGGGTTGAAAACATTGGCTAATAAACTGGAGAGCTGATTACCCTGGGTAATGAACTGGAGGGCTGAAAACAATGGATAATAAACTGGAGGGCTGGCAACACTGTCTAATGAACTGGACAGCTGACTAACACTGGCTAATGCAACCAAGGCATGCTGGGAGTTGTAGTTTCTTAATAGCCATCACTGCTATGTAGGTACTGCATGAGATCATAATTTTTTTCTCAATTGCATTGTGCACCGGAAACGCACGCATGCAGTTGCATACACTCTTCCAATGCGCTAGGACATGCTATAGTGTGGTCTTGGCATAAATAAATCTCATTTAGGGATAGGCCAGAATAGCACGTTTTTGCTGCGCTTTGCAATCCGCAATGTCATTTTATTTATAAAGTAAATTGTGGAAAGTAGGCTCCACTTTCTGCATTGCAATCCGTTGCAAAGGCATGTGATCAACATTTTTGGTCCGTTTTTGTCAAAATTGCACTTAATACAAGTCTATGTACAAGTGCGGCCACACTGACAGCTCATGGTAACACAGGTGAAATGCACAATACCAATGTAGCACGTATGCTCTGTAATTCTGTCAATCTGTTATGTAACACATGGGATTCACAAAAATATTGCTGATAACAGTGCATATAATGTGGCCAGACATATTGCAATGGCATGCTATTCTCACTCGCTAACAGATCACACAACCCTATTGCAAAATTATATAATGGTATATCATACAGTATATATCAAACGGACATACCGTAGGTTCATACTGTATTATAGAGTCTACACACTGAGAAAAAAAAATCAGTTATAGAGTATATTAAAAATAGATAGTGTTGCAATATAAGAAACCTATATACAGCCTATACACTTTAGATGCTTTAAAGCATAAATTTAAGTTCTAAACATAGGTTCATACGGCTATATCAATTCATTTGGTAAATGCAGTGCAATTTTGGAATCCTGTGTACAAAAACGACATCTTTGAAATGGAAAGGGTTCAGAGAAAGGCAACTAAATTAATAAGGGGCTTGGGGGAGCTTGAATATAAAAAAAGAGACTGGAAAAGTTACAATTATGTACGCTGGAGAAAAGGCGCTTGCGTGGGGATATGATTACTGTGTATATACAATAAACTATCTGGGGCATTGTTTAACAATAGAGCATGTCAGAGGACACAAGGACATCCCTTAACATTTGAAGAAAAAAGGTTAAGGCTTCACGTTCAGAAAGGGTTTTTTTACTTTGAGAACGGTAAAGCTATGGAACTGTCTTCCAGTGGAAGTTGTTATGGCAGGTTCATTGGTCAGTTTAAAAAAAAGCTGGATGAGTTTCTGCAAACAAGGAATGTTGCAAGTTACTGGTATTGATACATAAAGTAGAGTTGATCCAGGGAAATTTCCGATTGCCACTTGGAGTCAGGAAGGAATTTTTTTCCCCTTCTTAAATTTGGTGGGTTTTTTTGCCTCCCTCTGGATCAACAGTTAGGCAGGAAATGAGGATATTGCTAGATGGGTTGGACTGGATGGACATATGACTTTATTCAACCTCAAATACTATACTATACTATTTACTCCTAAATAAAATATAAATGTAAGCATAACACAATTCTTTATTTTAAAATTCCATATATAAAATCGCCTTTTTTTTTTTCTTCAAGTAAGTTAGTACGTACTTAGAGACCGAGTTGAAATTAAATGTTTTTCCTAAATTTTTGTTTCTGTAATCAACAGATACTGTTGGGATTCTAAAGGATTATTCTCAAGCAGCCTTAAACAGTACAGAAAAGAAAATCATTAAGCTAGAGCCAGAAGAAACAAGATAGCCGGAAAGATAATCTGCTAACCAAAAGGAAGCCTTAAACTCATACCAGTGTTGCCTCACCACTTTATATAAAAACCAAAGCTTACAAACTAAAACCATTGGTAATACGATAAGCAGGATTGCTCATACAAAATTTATGATGGATAGACATTCTTGTGATAGCCTTCTCAATAAGAAACAGCTCACAAATTAATACAGTGGGCTTTCAACATTTTTGAACATTAAATGTTTTTGTGTAAGTAACAACACAGGTATTAGAGCATGTATTTAGTTCAATTTTAAAAATGTGATCACGATTAATTTTACTTGAAATGTCATTGTCTATTCTGTCTGCCTAGATGATATTTTTGCTTTTCATAGGATGAATAAATAACCATAGAAATATATGAAAAATAGATTATACTGCAACAATAAATATATTTGCAATAAGTAATAATTTGCTGTGTTAATATGTAGAGACTCAAATACCAAGTAATGCTTAAAAACAAGTATTTTGGAAAGCAAGAGATTTGTGTAGAAAAAATTGCTCTTTTAAAAAATGTTTGTTCTTTCTTTTTTTATGTAAGGGATAATACGCCCCTTACATTGTAATAAAAGGATATAAAGTCACTGAGGAGTTCCCTGGCCATATAAAAGCAAGAGACCGAAGGTCGAGTGCTTTTATACAGGACAGGGAACTCCGAGGTGACTTTATAAAACTTTATAAACATCTGGTCATTTGACCTCCTGCTGCAAAATCAAACTCACATTTAAAGCTTAGTACACACAAGGATCTGTCTTTTTCCGTAATGTGTGTACTACCATGATGACTGTTAAAGACCGTAACTGTCTTTACTTTCCCTTGGATACCATCGGCCTCTTGTACTTCAGTATAAGAAGTGGGCCGCAATTGTTTCAGGTATAACAGTCATCAGCGATCTCCCTATACCTTATAGCCACATCTTTCAAAGATGACAGAATCTTACTGTGTGTAATGATTGTGAAAATTATACAATTGACCACTTTACAGAAAAGCTGGTTGGCTGCTCTCTGTTGATAGGAGGAGGACATTCAGGAGGTTCCTGATAATAGAGAAAAATAGTGATCATTTATTTTAGTAATTTAGCATCCTTGTGCAAACTGATACATTTTGGCCAGAGACTATTGCAAAGGATTGTGCCAGGCAATAAATCAGGGCAATATTCTTCTTGCAATCATTCCCACATTGTCACAGTTAAATATTCGGGGAGATGTTATACTTACCCCAGCACTCCTCTTAACTTCCGGGTTCCCTTTAAGTTAAAAAGCCTACCGTATATACTCGAGTATAAACAGAGTTTTTCAGGCTGTAAAATCAGCCTGAAAACTTGAACTCGGTTTATACTCGAGTCACTACTTACTTTACCACTCCAGAAGCCGCACGATCATTCCCTGTAATGGCGCGCCGGCCAACGTCACTGCTCGGTGCCAAGCCCGGCGCCAATTAGTGACGTCAGCCGGCGCGCCAGTACAGGGAATGAGCGCGCGTCTGCCAGAATTCTTACCTGATCGCGGCTGCCGGAATGCTGATCTTCAATGCTGGCACACAGGCACAAGTCCCAACAGGAAGCCCCAAGTTACTGGATGGAGGAGAGCCCACAGGTACAAACTGAACTGGGTGGGAGGGTGAGGGTGGCATTCAAGATGTTTGGAAACTAGAACTCCCAGCATGCTTTATTAGCTGGGAGTTGTAGTTTCCAAACATCTTGAATGCCAAGTTTCTACCCTCGGTTTATACTCGAGTCAACCACTTTTATTATATTTTTTAGGTGAAATTGGGTATCTCGGTTTATACTCGGGTCGGTTTATACTCGAGTATATACGGTACATTTTGCTTTTTGCCTCGGGTGCTTATCGCCCGATGTAAAGCATTCCATTGAACATTTTTTTGCCCCCTATGTAGTGCAACTGATTTAATTGAATGGTGTAGGGGAAATATTGCAGAATTTGCAAAACATATAACAAACAATGGTAGTCTATATTGGGTAGAATGGGTTTTACACTTGGTCGACAGGAAGATCTCAACCTGTTAGCTTGTGTAGTGGCATTACAACTTTCACTGTGATCTGCTACAGAACCCTGACAAAATTGGCCTATTATCATTTACTGCATGTTCCCAGCTTTAAATTTTACAACAAGAATAAGGAAAATATATTTTCCTCTAAAAAAAAATTAATAATAATAAAATGCCTTGAGAAAAAAAGGAAGCAATTCAGAATGCTGGGTTGCTACCTTATATCCTGGCAAAGTGGTAATATTTTAACTTTTGTTTGTCTTGTGTTTGCTTTGCTGTTCATTTGTATATTTTTGTCACAAATAGCCAGGTTTGACTAGTCACATCAAAAGTAAAATCAATTTGCATACTTTTTAAAACAGGGTCAAGTCAAAACTGCAGAGGAAAAAAGGTTCTGTGCACTGAAAAAATGACTTTGCCTCATAATAATTTATAAATTAATACATGTAAGTGGCACTGTGTGTTGCTGTATGTCTTCATGTTTTGCTCAAACTCCGCATCATCCCTCCCTGACTATCTGACTTTCTTGCAAGTATGTTCAGTAACAGCCGCAGAACTGCAGGGACCTGGGCCCCCACGAGATTGGAGGCGGAACCCCTGACACAAACCCCTCTCCACCATGATCAGCTGTGCATAAAAAAACGATCACACGTATGCAGTAAAGATATGCGCGGGAAAGCTTTTCCCGTTCCTTCCCATGTGCTGTAGTGTGGCCTCACCCTAAAGGAGAGCAAACCCCTGCATCTTAACTGGTCCAACCCTAAAACAAAAAAATGGTGAATTGTTAGTTATCTGCCTGCAAACCCAACTGATATTTTTAGCAGTTTTTTACATAACCCCAAATGTTTTTTGAGTCAGCTTTGATTGACTGCATGTAAGAAGGAAACACCTTCATGTGCCCATACAGATGCGATTACAATCACATGTGTACCAACAGATCACACTAGTATCTGTCGGTATACATGCGCATACACGGCCCAAACGTGGGATTGTTCGGGCATATGCCACACACTTAGACTGTCAATATCGGCTCCCTCTACTATAGTAGACGGAGCCAATACCGACAGACACAAAATTTCCATCAGACGGCCCCATAAAATGTCGCTACTCTGCAAATTAAGTTGGATCCAATGGGATTTGGTGTGTATGGGTAAGGTGTATGGGCACCTTTACTCTGCTAGAATGGAGGCAATAAATAGCCTTAAATATATCATTACAAATTCATGTAATAAGCTGGTAAAAATAGCAGTTAGGGTTGCTGACAGATAACTAGCAAGTCACCATACCCTTAAATCGCGTTTATGCCGATGTTGGATTGCAGAATGGTAAGAAGCTGGGATTTGCAATTGAATTCCCCTGATAGTCTTAAATGACTAATTTAAATCTATAATTTCCTGTTTTGCCATATAACCTCAGAGCTGAGCTGTGAAATATACAGTAGATGCTTGAACTTTTTTCTAGTATAAGAATATACACGCTGTGTTAGAGATGAGAGTAATTGTTGGTACTATTGTGTCCATTTAAGGAGACTGTCGTTTTACTGTACAACAAGTCTGCAATCACAAATACCTGCCTTAAAGGGCATGTCCACCCCCAAAACTATAATTCCCCCCACTACTGGCCCCATGTGTAGTGTAATTTAATCCTTACCTTACATACCAGCTCCTGTACCCCCCCCCCGTCCAAAAATGGCTACCAGAAGAGTCCATATAGGACTCAGCCTCCTGTCTCTCCTCCGGGAGAATTTTGGCATGCGCGCTGCAGCCATTCTCTCCCTCCCTCTCCCACCCTATTTGGTCTCCCTCCCCCTAGCACAAAAAACTTTTGACATAATGTTCTCCTTGCTCCCCCAGCCCCAACCGCTATATTTGTATAGACAGAAAGTGCCCCAATAGTTACTTACCTTCCCTCTTTCCATCGCCGTTCAGGACTACCGGCAGCCGCGTCCATGATTGGCTGCCTCTCAGCCAATCACAGACACGACTGCCGGTCCGGCCCCCTGCTTGCATTTTCGCGCAAGCAGAGGGCCTGGCAGTGCGGCGGAGGAAAGAGGGAAGGTAAGTAACTATCGGGGCACTTTCTGTCTATACAAATATAGCGGTTGGGGCTGGGGAAACAAGGAGAACATTATGTCAAAAGTTATTAGGAAGGGTGGACATGCCCTTTAAAGGATAACTTGTATTGCCTCAATGCATTTTTATAGATGCCTTTTAAATGTTGCAAGCAGTGCCAGGCAGCAACAGCTAGAGCCAGCAAGATATTGTCTTGTATAAAGAGGGTTATGGATTCAATGGAAAATATATTTTCCCCCTTTACAAGGCACGGATAATGCCTCATTTGGAATATGCAGTGCAATTTTGGAATCCTGTGCACAAAAAGGACATCTTGGAAATGGAAAGGGTTCAGAGCAGGGCAACTAAAATAATAAGTGTGAAAGGAGGAGCTTGACTATGCAGTTAGGGCTGTTTACATAGCTGAGGCGATGATTGCGTGGAGATATGATCACTTTATACAAATATATTTATGGGCCATATAATAAACTCTCTGGTGCATTGTTCACGGATAGGTTATATGAGAGGACTTATGGACATTCTTTAACATTAGAAGAAAAGAAGTTTAATCTTAAGATTAGGAAATTTTCTTTACAGTAGTGTTTGCTCTATGAACATTCTGGCGAAAAAGTTGAGTGGTAACAATAATCAAATGCTAAACAATATCTAACAGGCAGACAGGATAAAACACAGAATATCAGATGATCTGGGTACAAAAGCACCAAGCAGATTTTTAGCTGCCTCTCTGTTGTGCTGTACAATAAAATGGTGAAACACAGACCCCTACCCTTTATGCTGGGCCAGGTGTAGTCACACTGGTCCTGTCATCCTATATAATAAAAGCCTAACTGCTATGTGCTGGCATGCGTGTATGCGTGTCACTGCATTAATTCCACTGGCCACTAGATGTCGCCACTTTTCCCATATAGTGTAACTGGTGACTGCTCTGCCTGATCGTTCCAGTCCCACTCCGGTATTTCCCTTACTTGCTGGTGACAAGGTAATCCATTGTGCTGTAGACAATCGCTTGGGGAAACAGGCTGGATGGCGGCCATCCTATAGAAATAAAGCGCAACTGTGCATCACAGAAACGTCCCGGCTTTTGTGCATGTGTAGGGAGATAGTTGTAGCGCATGGCCAGAATACCTATGGGACACGGAAACTTTCCTTAGCGGGCGAGAGAGACTAGAGAAGAGAAAGAGGAGAGACGAGAGAGAGAGAGGAGAGAGAGAGAGACTAGCGCCCGTTATTTAACAGGCTTAACTGTCTTGTCTATATATCTAAAATCCCAGAGCTGATTATGTGATTCTGTGTGTGTGTGTCAATGCAGTTCATATGGACTCACCACTAGAGGAAGATGGTAAGATGATCTCTGCAGTTCCTATTGACTCATCACTAGAGGGAGAAACACAGGAAACACGCACAAGGCAGAACACAGCAATTACACAGACCGCAGGTAAAAGATTGCTTGGGACAGAGGAGAGCCCTGGCTTTGGGACAGAGGGGGGACCCTGGATTTGGGACGGGGGTGGCTCTGGCCTTGTGACACTGAGGGGGGGAATCTGGCCTTGGGACACTAAGAGGGGACTTTGGCCTTGGGACATGGAGGAGGGGGGCTATGGCCTTAGCACACTAAGTAGGGTCTCTGGCCATGGAGGAGGGGGGCTATAGCCTTGGTACACTAAGGGTGCACTCTGGGCTTCTAGCACCCATTAATGTTAATGGGTTTAATGTCTAGTGGATCTATAAATCCGTGAAACACTATGTAGAAAGTGTGCAACTTTGGATAGCATATGGTATAACATATAAAGCAGGTTTTGCATGTATGGGCTGGGAATGACAATCGATGCATTATTTGGTATTGTAGAATTATTCTACACCAGTACTTAAAAATTCAGTGACAACAAACTACAGGTGAGAAATTAGTTTTACAGTATTTATATTGGGGGGGGGGGGTGTTTGCAGAAAAATAATTGTTACTGTAATATTCATAAAGGGGGGCGTGGCCTGCAACTAAGGAGAGCGGATGCTGTTGCTTTGAGCTCCGTGGCAATACCTGCTAGAAACCGTGATAACCTGCCCAAACAAACCGAACCGCTGAACCAAAATACAGGGGAAAGCGCAGAGAAAGACATGGCCAGAGGAAAAGCCGACAGAAAAAAGGATAAACCCAAAAAACTGACTGCTTACTTTGTGGCTGGAGAAAGGCCGGGGAGAGAGATCCAAGATGGCGCCGGACCACATGGAGACAGTCACGCTGCCGGGACGAACACAGTGCCGGACGCAGCAAGGATACCAACACCTGCAAAAAAGAACAAACAAAAGGTCAGTGAGTCTGAACAAAATAATATGACTAGATCACAGATAAAAGACTCCCAAAACAACACGAATGACCCACAAATGGACATGTCCTATATACCAGATAGCCCACGCTCACCAGGGCCTATAATGCTAAACCAAGAAGACATACCAGATGAAACAACTAACAATACAAAGGAAGGGAAATATAAAAATGAATGTTTTAACACATTTCCCCAGCATGATGAGCCAATAACACTATCAACCTTGAAAGAATTATTCACCTCTCAACACAAGGCACTAATTACCGACTTCACCATATTAATGAATGATATCAAAAAAGACATATCAGATATCGGGGAAAGGACAACCCATATTGAGAACAAATTTGAACAATATGTAGAGTCATACAATGAACTGGTAGACTCGCATGGACATCTGTCTGATACAGTAACAGAACTTCAAAATAAAATTACTGATCTAGAAAACAGATCTCGTAGGAACAATCTTAAAATAAGGGGTGTCTCAGAAATGGTAAAAAACAACCAACTCATGGATTACACACAAAAACTGTTCAAGGCGCTCCTGCCAGATGCCACGGAGCTAGACCTAGTGGTAGATCGTATACACAGATTGCCCAAATCTAGATATGCCCCAACACAAGCACCACGAGATGTTATATTGAGATTACACTTCTTTCAAATAAAAGACAGACTGGATAGGGAAATGAGAAACTCTACATCTCTCCCTATGGAATATCAAAAACTTATATTTCTGGCCGACTTGGCTCCACACACCATAGCCCAAAGGAGGCAATTCACAGAAATCACCAACATCCTAAGATCAAGGAAAATACAATACACGTGGGGATTTCCTTTACGCCTTACCATCAAATACGGAGACAATTATCATACAGTTAACTCAGTAGAATCAGCCACCAATCTGCTCAAAAAATGGGGTATATGGAAAACTCACCCTGAGAATAACAGTGACTACAACAAATCCCAAGAATCACCACAGAAACTACTCAAGGAGTGGAACGAAAGGAAACCCTAGGGAAGGAACCCAGTAAAAACTCTACTTGACACAAAACGCTAGCAACTTGAGGAAAAGAATTATACAAACATAATTGAGAGAATTGGAAAATGGAATTGGAGAAATGGGAGAAAGAAGGAAATCTAGAGATTATATAAGTAGTTATATGTGATAAAAGATTATGTGCTCTATGCAAGATGGGTATGTTAACACACATCAGACAGAAGATGTATATATGCTCACAGATATGGGATGAGTGATTATAAGAACAGAAAACCCTAGAGGGAAACGTACTTGCATGTGCCAAAAAGTTAAAGCGCAAAATGTTATATGGTAAAAGACTATGTGTACTATGCAAGATGGGTATGTCAACATACATCAGATAGAAAGTGTATATATGTTCACAAACATGTGATGAGCGATTAGGGGAACATAAAACCCCAGAGGGAAACGTACCTGCACGTGCCTAAGTGTTAAAGCGTAAAATGTTACACTAAAGTGATTACAGACATGTGGGAATATACGTGTATGTTTATGTGTGCTTAAGATAAAGTAATAATAGATATTTAGACATTTAACAAATACTTGGATACATGTATGTGTTTCTTTTCCTAGAAGGAGAAGGGGGAAAAGGGGGGGAAGAAGGGGAACATGTTTTATGTATTATATATGTAAGTACATGGGGTTAAACATAAAGGTTAGGAGGTAAAATGGAAGAGAGAAGGAAATCTAGAGAGTATATATGTAATCGCATAAGTCTAAACAGAGGGAAAGAAGAAGGAAGAAGGGGAGAAAGGGGGAGAAGAAGGAAGGGGGAAGGGGAAAAGGGGAAAAAAGGGAAAAAAAAAAAAGAAAGAGAAAAAGGTTATGTGGTAAAAGATTATGTGCACTATGCAAGATGAGTATGCTAACACACATTAGACAGAAAGTATAGGCACTTTGAGGGCTCTTTGTGGGCACTTGCACGTGCCTAAATGTTAAAGCGCAAAATGTTATATGGTAAAAGATTATGTGCATTAAACAAGATGGATATATCAACACACATCAGACAGAAAATGTATATATGTTCACAAATATGCGAAGAATGATTATGGGAACAGAAAACCCCAGAGGAAAATGCACTCGCACGTGCCTAGGCGTTAAACCGCAAAGTGCTACACCAAGGGGATTACAGAAGTGTGGAAATATACGTGTATGGTTATGTGTGCCTAAGATAAAGTACTAATAGATATTTAGACATTTGACAAATATTTAGATTTGTATGTATTACATATTAGATATAACGGTTGTAATGTATATGTGTGCATTTAGGCACAAAACTGAAAAATGACCACGTACACGAAAAAGGAGGCGGGAGAGGTCAGTGGGTATAGATATACAGGGACACAATCAGATATAAAATAAGACATTACATTGAAATGGACGTAACCACATGTTCTCAGAATGAAAACAACAAACCAAGCAGAACACCTATGGGAACCTAAGCACACGTACCTCGAAAATATATATATATATATAAGGGAGGAAATAGGAAACAGGAGAAGGGAAACAAAGGGATTACTACCAAAGAAGGGCTAAAGAACAAACAATAAAAGAATAGCAGGGAATTGGTCCCCAATACTTAAAAGAAAGAGTCACATTGAAAGTAAGGGAATTTCCCAGAACAAATGTGATGCTCTCTTGTTCTACTTTTTTTTATAATGTACATAGTTCATTGTTGTTTAAGTTTATATTGTTTAAGTATATATCTCTAAATACAAATATCAAGACCTTCAAATTGCCATGTGAATTTCCTATAAGAACAATAGATACCAAAATCCCAAAGCAGAATGGTTCTGAAAATAATATCATATAATGTAAGGGGGCTCAATACACCATTCAAACGTCACTCCCTATGGAAAGAAATAACTCAAACAAAACCAGATATAGTATGCCTACAAGAAACTCACCTGCTATTACAACACACCCACCTGCTACACCATAAAGACTATACAAATATATACCATGCAACCTTTCAAAAGAAAAAAAGAGGAGTATCTATAGCTATTAAAAATACAATAGCCTTCCAAGAAATAAAAAAGACAATCGACGGGGCGGAGCCAGGCAGCCGAAGCGAATGGTTGCTGAAACCTAAAGCTCCGGCTAACAGAGACCAGGTACAAGCAATTAGACACAGAGAAAGCTATAATATAACACCCCATAAGCAGGAGAAACATACCGCTACACACAGCACCATGGGGAGACGAAAAGCGGCCAAATCCGAGTCCGGCAAGGTAACGGACTACTACTGCAGCAAACACGAAGTCCGCAAAGATGGCGCCGGCTCCCCGCACTCACCCAGCTATACGGAACGGGAGAGACCCGACTCAAGCCCAAACTCACCGGACTCAGCTCCGGAACACCATAACTCCCTCAGGCGAACAGGGGAGACACAGGAGGACTCACGGAGGGGATCCACAAGCCCTATATACCCAGCAGGGGCAGAAATATCCCCAGAGCAGGCCCATGGAGGCCAAAACCAAGCGTCCCAGCACAGACTACAGCCCACAAGGGCCCAAGCCACGCACCAGCCATCAATGACCCAAGACATGCAGCAGCATCCTGAACCACAGGACTACCAACAATCTGTACCAGAGGAGGTAGGAAATTCCTTACTTGCATTCCCAATACAAAACATCCCTATAACAGACCAACTGCTAAAAGATATGATGATATCCTTGCATGAGACCCTACAAAAAGACCTACGAACCCCTATCAACAATTTACAAAAATCACTAACTGATATTGGCCAACGCACTGACCATATGGAAAATAAAATGGAGAGCTTTGTCTCGTCAGTAAATGACCTAATAGACTCACACTCTGCCCTTCAAGATGAAGTAGCATCACTTCGATTAAAACTTTCAGATATGGAGGGTAGAACTAGAAGACGTAACATTAAAATAAGAGGCGTCCCTGAAACGATTGACACCACAGAACTGCCATCATACCTCAAAAAGCTACTACTCACCCTCTTACCCGAGGCAACGCAAACCGACATCTTAATAGACCGTGCACACAGAATTAGAAAACCTCCACACCTACCCAAGGGAACCCCCAGAGACACCTTGGTAAGAATGCATTATTTCCATATTAAAGAACAAATAATGTCAGCGTCAAGGAAAATGCCAAGAATGCCAACCCCTTATAAAGACATACAAATATTCATGGACCTATCACCGAGCACTCTACAAGCCAGAAGACAATTCACACCCGCCACTACTACACTGAGAAGCTTACAGATCCCCTACAGATGGGGCTTCCCTACCAAACTGATCATCAGGAAAAATGGAACCTATTATACTGCAAACTCCCCGCAAGAAGCCGAAACACTATTAAAAGAATGGAATCTCACGCCCTCTGAACCACGATCACCCCCCAAAGACGGATACAAATCACCAACAAAACTACAACAAACTTGGAATAAAACAAAAACCTATTCATCTAGAAACTCACCAACAAGCTCTCCCAAATGACTACAAAAGTGTCTAACAAGGAAGCAATCTTGAACCAACACATATTTGTATACCTGGTTCTGAACTGGCTGACTCTTTAATATACTACTACCCCAAAGACTACGAGATCAACGACAGGTTAAGATCTCAACTGTTTAAATTATGTTTTTCCTTTCTTTAAACGTTACCAGTTATAATGTTTTTATATATGTACTGCTTAAAATAGTTAAAATGATCTTGACTCACCTGAATAATGAAACGACTAACTTATTACATACTCAACAAAAACAAAATGCCGAGTATAAATATGGTCCTGATAAGATAAGATTATATATTGATACCTTGTATAAAACAAGGGGTATGATAATGCCACTAATACTCTTCTTTACAGCAACACCGAACCAACCCCTAACTAAGGGAAAAAACGTAATGTCAACGAATGTTTCAGTAAATATGACTGTAAATTCTGATAAATGTTTTGATAACATCATGCCTATATATAACATTCGCTATACTAACATGCTCCCAGATTTTCTCTTTCCTATCTACTCCTACCAAAGCAAAAACTACACATGTAAATGGTTCTAACAATATTCTCTCTAAATGTTAGAGGTCTGAACTCTCCATATAAAAGGGCTATGCTATGGCATCAAGCCAAACAAAATAAAGCAGATATAATATTTGCCCAAGAAACGCACTTTAAGGAAGGAGAAATGCCCAAATGCACAAACAAGAACTATCCGCATATCTATACCACCCAAGCAAAAGAAGGGAAGAAAAAAGGAGTACTAATAGCGATCAAAGACACAATAGAATTCCAACCAATAAACATAACATTAGACCCCGAAAGCAGATACCTAATCATAGAATGCTTGCTTAACAACAAACCATATACGCTGATTAATATATATGCCCCCCATAGAAAACAGAATAAATTCTTAATGAAAATATATGCTCTCATAACGAACACGAAATCAAATATTCTAATATGCGGAGATTACAATACAATTATAGATCCAGACATGGATTCTACTAATAACCTACGAACAAACAAAAGCAAGATCGCTCAAACCAAACATAATCTCAACCTACATGATATATGGAGATGTAAATACCCGTTGGATAAAACATATACCTACTACTCTCCAGTCCATGATACATACTCCCGTATTGATATGTGCTGGACAGACATCAACACCTTAAATAAGATTGAAGATATGCAGATAGGCCCAATCCTGTGGTCAGACCATGCCCACATAACTATAAAAATCAGAGAAACCAACAACTATATTCCAAAATACTCATGGCGACTAAACTACTATCTGCTATCAAACCCCGAAATCAAAACCAAACTACAGACAACTATTGATGAGTACTTCAAACTAAATGATAATCAAGAGACAACAGACATTACACTCTGGCAATCCTTTAAAGCCTACATTAGAGGCATACTAATTCAGGAAGCTTCAAGACTCAAAAAAGCAAAACTAGCAAAACAGACCTTACTGATAACAGAGATAACCCGACTTGAAAAGGAATATATAAACTCTCAAAACACAGAAGCAAAACAAAAGGCAGATGAACTACGTTTAGAACTACACCATCTAAATGTCCAAAAATTTGAAGCAGCCTATAGAAAAGTGGGAGCCAGGTTCTATGCCACAGATAATAAAACAGGGAAAACTTTAGCAAACAAGCTAAAGAGAAAGCAAAACAGAAACAGGACAAAATATATATATCAGGACGGAATCAAAACTACGAACCCTTACGACATAGTGGAATCATTTAAAAAATATTATCAATCCCTCTATAATCTAAAACAAAACAATAAAATACAACACCCCACAATCTTAGAAATAGATACATTTTTAAACCAAATAAACCTTCCCCGTGTCTCCAACACCCAAGCGGAAATACTAAACAGAGACATCACACAAGAAGAAGTCAATAAAGGGATAGATTCCTTAAAGAAAAATAAAACACCTGGCATTGATGGTTTTCCGAGCGAATTTTACATAACCTTTAAAAAAGAAGTATCGCCATACCTACTCAAAACATTCACGGAAGCCACCAAAATAGGCAGATTTCCACAAGAAATGTTAACAGCCCAAATAATCACAATACCTAAAGCAGGAAAGGAACCTACAACCCCAGAAAACTTTAGACCCATTTCCCTCTTAAATACAGACGTGAAACTATATGTAACAATTCTAGCCAAAAGACTGAAGAACATTCTGCCAGATATTATAGATCCGGACCAGGTTGGGTTCATCCCTTACAGACAAGCATCCGATAATACCCGCAGACTGATCAATCTTATGCAACTTGCTGAACACAAAACACTCCCACTGCTGCTTCTCTCGATCGACGCCGAAAAGGCGTTCGATAGGATAAATTGGCTATATATGGAAAGGGTACTACATAAATTCAATATTGTGGGAAAGATGTCCACAGCCATACTTGCACTATATTCCAATCCAGCAGCTATTGTATCAGCCGCAGGCCTCCAATCAGCATCATTTCTACTCACCAATGGAACACGACAAGGATGCCCACTGTCTCCCCTAATATCCGCATTAATGATGGAACCAATAGCACAAACCATCAGAACACACCCACGGATAACGGGCATCACATGGGGCAATAAACACCACAAAATCTGCCTTTTCGCGGACGACGTCATACTGACGCTAACAAATCCCCTAATATCCCTTCCGAACACAATTGAAGTCTTAAAGCAAGCGAGCCAAGTTTCATATTATAAATTGAACGAAAGCAAGTCCCTAATCTTAGCAACAAATATCACAACTGAAACAAAAAATAACCTACAGCAGCAATTTACATTCCAATGGCAAAACCAAATGCTACCATACTTGGGAATACAACTGACATTCCCAACTAACCAGCTATTCATCCACAACTACACCCCGCTGCTACATACAACTGAAATACTCACCAAAAAATGGGAGAAACAAAACCTTTCGTGGTTTGGCAAGATTTCAGCCATCAAAATGACACTCCTCCCAAAAATCATATTTGTATTTAGAACAATTATCCTCCAGCCAACAAAACAATATTTTCAAAAACTGCAAACAATAATCGAAAAATGTATCTGGTCTGGAGGCAGAGCCAGAACAAACAAAAAACTACTATATCAGAACAAATTGGCGGGGGGCCTGGGAATCCCCAGTATTTCAGACTACCATAAAGCAACAGTACTCGACCAACTAAAACACTGGTGGTCAGACACAGAAGAGAAATACTGGACGGAAGACGAGCAACTCCTAATAGGAAACAATCCTCTTAGAGAAATACTTGGAGCAGCCCTGATCACAACAGAGAAAAACCTCATCGCCCACATTAAAAATCCAAAATATCTCGCTATAAACACAACTATACACACATGGAAGCAGGTATGCAAAACCCACAAGAAATATCAATGCCTAAGGGGAGAAATCCCAATAACAACACTAGAACACCTAATCCCAGATCTTGACCTAGAGCCTTGGCAAACACTAGGCCTAACACAATTAAAACAATTATACAACAAACAAGGAATCAGAACATTTGAAGATCTAAGAGGTGAATACCAGATCCACAAAAGAGACTTTTATAAATATCTCCAAGTGAGGCACGCAATGCAAAAAAACACAATAATCATAAATCAAACTACATCACCCCTCATAAAATGGCTATCTTTGGAACACAATAAAAAAGGAATAACAATCAATTATAAAGCGATCACACCAGACTTAGAACTCAAAGCTATACCTCCTCACAAAAAATGGGAAGAAGACCTACATACACCTATCACAGAAGAACAATGGCACAAGGCAATCAAAACAACATACAAATTATCCAAATGTGTCAAACACTGGGAAGCTAATGTAAAAATACGAACACGATGGTATAAAACGCCTGCAATACTAAACAAATACAACCCAGAAATAAGCAAAGAATGCTGGAGACAATGCGGCCATAAGGGCACTCTAATACACATTTTTTGGCAATGTCCAAAGCTAGCTGAACTCTGGAAGAATGCTTTCAAAATATTATCAACAATCCTAGTCTGGCACCTACCACCTAACCCAGCACAAGCACTGCTAAATATAGATATTCTCGATTTTCCAAAATATATGTCAACTATTATGTTACAACTATTTACAGTTGTACGGATAAAGATAGCCAAATACTGGAGAACCCCTGCAATCCCGACCTGGACAGAAATAATAAACACCATCAATCTCAATATGCAATATGAACTAACCTTTGCCTCCTCAAACGATCGCTATAAGAATGTAGCACCCACATGGATGCTATGGCAAGACAACAAATCAACAATTAATAAACTAACTAACACTATGGAGAGTACATAATGATCCACATAAATAACTAATACAAATCAACAAACCACTCACTTACTGGACCAAAACCAAGCAACTGAGCTTTTGATTAACCAGCAACCAAATAAATACAATGCAATACTAAATACTAAAGATTAATCGTGATGTTACCCAAACTAACCCCTTATTAATCTCTTTTCCACATCTCTTCCCCTGGTTTCCCTCCCTCCCCTCCGCCCTCATCTCTCCCCCCCTACCCTCCCCCTCCTTCTCACCATTTAAAGTTAAAATTAAAAATTTTATTGAGCTGTAGACAAATGTATGTTGCCATAGGTGCGAAGCAGACAAAAGTTTGACAAACTAAGACATTATTATAACTATAAAATGCTGCTGACACCTTATTTGTGAAAATATGCAGATACTATGTAATAGCTGTTTTTTTTTATTATCTTTGTATGCTCAATAAATAAAAAAAATTGAATATTAAAAAAAAGACAATCGACAAGTCAGGAAGATACATCATTTTAGAATGTAAAATCAACAACACACAATACCTCATAACAAACATCTATGCACCCAACACAAGACAAAAAAAATTTATACAAAAAATTATTAACAAAACCCAAAAATACCCCAAACAAAATACACTGATATGTGGGGATTTTAATACCATATTAGATAGTACAACAGATACAACAAGCCAAAATAAGTCCAAGATAGATATGGAAATAAGGAAAATTTTAAGTACAGAAGAACTATACGACACATGGAGAGTACTACACCCGATAGATCAAGACTTCACGTATTACTCAAAATCCCATAACACCTTCTCCAGAATAGATATGATTATCACAAACAAATGGTTACTACAAAACATAAAAAAAGCAAATATAGGGAATAGAACCATTTCAGACCACGCACCATTGACAATTGAAATTATTGAAAAAAATCCATCTCCCAACTTTAATCTATGGAGATTAAACCCCTATTTGCTAAGTATACCCAAAATAAAGGAACAAATAAAAACAAACCTTGAGGAATACTTTACCTTGAATGATGTAGATCAAATCTCCCCCTTCTCGTTATGGAATGCACATAAAGCCTACATGAGAGGACTTCTCATCAAAATAGCCTCAAACCTGAAAAAAGAAAGAAATAAAGTAAGAATACAATTATGTAAACAACTGAACGAACAAGAAGAATTACACAAAAGCAAACCAACAAAAGAGAATTATGAACACCTACAACAAATAAAACAAAAATTACATCACCATAATATGTACGAATTTGACAAATACATACGTAGACTTAATATAAACTACTACACACAAAGCCCAAAAACAAACAAATTATTAGCCAACAAATTAAAAAAACATATTTCGAAAACTAAAATATCCTATATAAAAAATAAAAACAATGGGAAAATATATAACCCACAACAAATAGGCGATCAATTTGCTAACTACTACTCTACACTTTACAACATAAAAAACGACACCACCATAAAACACCCAACCAATTCAGATATTAATAAATTTTTGGAGGGGATCCAACTGAAGAAAATAACACGAGAACAGCTTGAACAGATAAACCATCCTATTCAAACATCAGAAATAAATAAGGCTATACTCACTCTCCCGAATAATAAAACACCAGGCCAAGATGGATTCATAAATGAATATTACAAAGCATACCTAGATATTCTCACTCCATATCTACAAACAGTCTATAATACAGCAACAGATAAAGGGAATTTCCCTGAAGAAATGACCCAAGCAATCATAATACCAATACCCAAACAAGACAAAGATATAGATCAAATAACAAACTACAGACCAATCTCCCTATTAAATTCAGATATAAAGATATACTCCAAAATTATAGCACTAAGAATCCAACCATACTTACCAGAGATAATTTCACCGGACCAAGTAGGCTTTATTCAAGGAAGACAACCAGGTGATAATACCAGGAAACTAATTAACATTATAAACTGGACAAATAACAAAAAAATCCCAACCATACTAATCTCCCTAGATGCTGAAAAGGCGTTCGATCGCATCAATTGGACATACTTAGACAATGCATTAGAAAAATATAACATAACAGGCTGGATCAAGAAAGCAATAATGACCTTATATGCTAACCCCACAGCTAAAGTATTCATAGCAAACATGATATCACCCTCATTTAAACTGACAAATGGAACGAGACAGGGCTGCCCACTCTCCCCACTAATTTTTGACTTAGCCATCGAACCGTTGGCAGAAACCATAAGACAAAATAACCATATATCGGGAGTAAAGATAGGAAACTCAGAACACAAAATTGGATTATATGCAGATGACGTTATCATCATATCAACAAATCCCATAAAATCCCTACCACACGTACAGGAAATATTGAAACAATTTGGGAATGTCTCATACTACAAAATCAATGAGAATAAGTCATCAATACTACCAATATACATCCCCAAATTACTCAAATTATTTCTAAAAGCGAGATACCCATACAAATTTGAACAACAACAAATTTCATATCTGGGAATACAACTAACTAAAGAAACCACGTCCTTATATAAAAAGAATTTTGAACCATTAATAGAACAATTTAAAAAATGCCTAGAGGACTGGAGTGCTAAATATATATTATGGATAAACAAAGTAACTATATTGAAGATGATGCTACTCCCTAAACTTTTATACAAATATAGAACACTACCAATACATATACCAAATAGTTTCTTTACAACACTAAATAAAATAATAAACAACTTTATGTGGCCCAAGGGCAAACCAAGAATCAATGCATTATCGATGACTAAAACAAAGAAAACAGGAGGAATAGCATACCCACACTTCAAAGATTACTATTACGCAGCCATAATGGACCAATCTAGGTACTATTGGTCAGAAAAAAACAACCAAAAAAAGTGGGTACATATTGAGAAAAAAAGTATAACACAAGAATCTATTTCTTCACTGATAGGAGCATTAATATTCAATCCCAAAATAGGGCCTTTCCAACTAGACACTGTTGATAATACAATTAAAATCTGGAAAGAAATCATCAAAAAACACCAACTAAAACAAACACTAGCAAGATATATAGATATCTCAAGTGTACAGATATGTATTCCAGACCTATCAATAAAGAAATGGCAAGAGAGAAGAAAAATATATATTGAAGATTTTTTTGAAAGGGGGGAAATTATCACATTCAATAACTTTAGGGAAAAATTTGGAACCCCACAATCCAATTTTTTAAAATTCTACCAAATAACGAGTCTCATTAAAAAACATATCAAAGAAATAGATAAAACACCAAATCCGATTATAGAACATTTCCTAGATTCCACAAACCCCAAAAAAGCAATCTCTAAATTCTATAACCTTCTAAATGACAGAGACACATTTATAACTCTCCCATGTATGAAAAGATGGGAAAGAGAATTACAAACTCATATAACAGTGGAAGAGTGGAATGCTTCACTAATAACACCATTCAAATTTTCAAGATCCCTTGCGGCCTGGGAAACGGATAGGAAAATACTACTTAAATATTATAGAACACCATACGATATATCAATTTGGTTTAAAACTGAATCCCCGATTTGCTGGAGGGGATGCACGGCCATTGGCTCATACCTACATATATGGTGGTCATGTAGCAAAATAAGAAACTGCTGGTACAGGTTGTTTAAATTTCTAAACCATATGTTCAATACAACAATACCGATCAGGCCAACGTTGGCCTTACTAAACATAGGTCTAACTACTTACCCACAACATATGGCATCCATAATCTACCACGCCTGTATGGCACTCAAAAGATTGATCCTTAAATACTGGAAGACCCATACGACACCTACAACTAAAGAAATCATATATTTACTATCAGACTACATGGCCTATGAAAAAGCCTATGCTATATCCCAACATCAGTTTCCAGCCTTCTATAGAAAATGGGAATACTGGTATTTGGATGATAGAGCGTAAAATATATAAGGAAAACACTATCAGATTTACAAAGGAAATAACATAAATATCCTAAAAGGTCTAAGAACAATACGGTAAAGAGATTACAATTATTATATTAATTGATGAGATAACTGTTTAATTGTTACTATATTTTATAGAATGTTTATACAGGATATATCGTATATTTAACGGGATGTGTAATAAATCTTATGCATTGCCTGATCAACATGTTATATATGTTTCACGATGACAATATTGTATTGTAATTAACAAAAATTTTCAATAAAAAACCAATGTTATAAAAAAAAAAAATATTCATAAAGAAAAACACAAATACATACATAAAAGTACAATTGTTAATTATGTTTAATATGTACTAATTTAATATGTACTAATCCAATTACAAAATTATATTATGTAATTATATTACATGTATTACATTGTATTACATGTATGCATTATATTGTATACATTGACCAGGCTAGTTGCAGGTTTGAAATGTGTTGGTATTTTTTGAATATTGTTCCTCTTTAATATGCTAACTTTTATTTTTTTACAGGGAATTATGGCTTCTATTTCCTTTGGTATCAGGTTTTTTTTTACCACTTGTCACCTTTAATGCTACTATGTGCTGCAAGGCACGAAACATATCAGGTGATTCATGCAGAGATACCATGTTTCATTAAAGTTTCATTACTTTAATGGTGTTTTGAGTGTCCTTATTGTCTGGAGTTGTATACCCTTTTTAAATCGTGTTTGAAAAGGTAATAATACTATTATTATTATAAGTAGTTACAACAGAAAACATTGCTTTTTATACTCTCCTCTTTTGCACAAAATTCAAATGATGGGGGAATGCAGTATTTTTTGGCTACATTACTTACCTTACATTACTTAAATATACTAAAGAGTTAGCAAAATTTAGTACATTGCAGGATCACAGTCAGGTATGTAGTGCCGTTGCATCAGATAAGACCCAGATGCATTAAAAGTTCAGTTTAGTGAAAGGGGTGTTCCTAACATTTGAATGCTGCTTATAGTATAGTATAGTATAGTATTTGAGGTTGAATAGGTGGTAACATGGACATGGCTTCATCAAGGAAAACAGGTGTGGCTTATTGAGGTGGTTGTGGTGGGCTGGCTCATGACACTGAGTGGTGAACTGGAGGGCTGACATGACACTGACTGGTGAACTGGAGGGCTGACATGACACTGACTGGTGAACTGGAAGGATTAGGTTACACTGACTGGTGAACAGGAGGGCTGACTTTACACTGGTAAACTGGAAGGCTAATGTTTCACTGACAGGCGAACTGGAGGGATGACTTAACACTGGTAAACTGGAAGGCTAATGTTTCACTGACTGGTGAACTGGAGGGCTGACTTACACTGACTGGTGAACTGGAGGGCTGAATTAACATTGACTGGAGGGCTGACTTAACACTAGCTAGTGGGCTGATTTAACACTGGCTGGTGAACTTGAGGGCTGACTCAACACTGGTTAACTGGAGGACTGACTTACCACTTACTAGTGGACTGAAGGGCTGACTTAACACTGACAAGTGGACTGAAGGGCTGACTTAACACTGACAAGTGGACTGGGGGCTAACTTAACACTAGCTGGTGAACTGGAGGGCTGACTAAACACTGACTAGCGGGCTAGAGTGCTGACTTAACACTGACTAGTGGACTTGAGTGCTGACTTAACACTGACTGGTGAACTAGAGGAATTATATAAGATGCTCTGCCCCACAAACGTGTAAATATAAATGCCCTCATTCCCAGACCTCACAGATTGAAACATATAAGATGCCTTTATGCCCAGCTCACAGAGATATGTACATATAAGATGCCCTAATGGCCAGCTTAAACAGATATGTACATATAAGATGCCCTCATGACCAGCTCACACAGATAGGTACATATAAGGTGCCCTCATGACCAGCTCACACAGACTGGTAAATATAAGATGCCCACATGCCAAGCTCACACAGATAAGTACATATAAGATGCCCCTATCCCAAGCTCACACAGATAAGTATATATAACATGCCCTCATGCCCAACTCAGAGATAAATATAAAATGCCAATTTGCCTAGCACACATAGACAAGTACATATAAGATGCCCATACAGACTGGTAAATGTAAGATACCCTTATGCCAAGTTCAGACAGGTACACATATATGCCCTCATGCCCAGCTCACAGACTAGTACATATAAGATGCCCACATGCCCAGCTCACACAGATAAGAACATATAAGATGCCCTCATACCCAGCTCACAAGATAAGTGTATAAAAGATGCCCTCATGCCTAGCTCACACAGATTGGTACATATAAGATGCCCTCATGTGCAGCCCACACAGGCTGGTACATTCAAGAAGCCCTCATGCCCAGCTCACACAGATAAGTACATACAATATAAGTTGCCCTCCTGTCCAGCTCACACAGACTAAGTTGTAAATAAGATGTTCCCAGCACACTACAAAGGTGAAAGTTAGTGCGTGTGTGTTTTTTTCCATCTCTAAATTAACTGCCATCTTTCTAGCAGACCACATGAGTTACGCCGTGAGCAAATGTTTCATTATGCTTAATAGTAGGAGTGCCCTTGACAGAAGGGCTGAAATAACATTGACTGGTGAACTGGAGGGTTGACATATATGCCACACAGAAAGAGGAAATATATGTGCCACAGAGAGTGGTAATATATGTGCCAAACAGAGACTGATAATGAATGAGCTAAACAGAGACTGGTAATATAAATCTCCAAACAAAATTTATATTACAATTCCCTCAGTGTAAGGGAAATTAGAAGTGTGCCATAGAGGTAATGGTAAAAAAAAGTGATATAATGTAGATAACCCCCCAAAACCTTAACTTCGTTTTAGTCAAAAGTTAGAAATCAGCTCACACACACAGCTATTATACTTAAATGCTCCTCCTCGCTCCACCGCCGCAGATCTGCACTTCCAGGTAAGGAAGTCAGTGTATGCCGTAACTGTGATGTCACGGCCAATCACTGACTGCCATTCCCGGAGCAGTCTCCACTGCGGCTGCTCAAGAACACAAAAAGAACAGAGCATTTGTTCTTTTTTTTTTTTGGCATTTTTAACACACAATCAGGGAGATTCAATAAAAGTTCTTATTGTTAAAAATGGTGCTAGTTTGCCCCAACCAATCAGATGTTAGCTTTCAAATGTTAAAAAACATCTGATTGATTGGGGCAAAATTAGTACCAATTTCAATGATAAGAACTTTTATGAATCTCCCTGATGTATTTTTATGGTAATAATACATGGAGCACTATATCACTTAAAGGGACTGTAAACTCCCATAATCCATAAAAATAACTATTTGTCATTCGTTTCTATTATTCACAGGGAGGTGAGAACGCTTATTCTCACTTCCCTGTGAATAATAGGACGCTCGGGGGACCTGGAACTTACCTTACCGCCGCTCCACTGTAAGCCTCTTTCGCGACCGTGCACCCTGCGCGCCAATACAAAAGATAGGGCGCGCGATCGGGAGAGAACAGCTGTTCAGTGAAGAAGTGGCTTGCGAGTGGAGCGCAGTAATGTAAGTTCCAGGTCCCCCGAGCGTCCTATTATTCACAGGGAGGTGAGAATAAGCGTTCTCACCTCCCTGTGAATATTAGAAACGAATGGCAAATAGTTATTTTTATGGATTTAGTGTTCCTTTAAGATTATGCAAGTTTGGGGAGTGTACTCATTGTGGGGGACTTTAATTAACCTGACAGTTAACCTTAAACAGTAATGCTTGTGAGTTCCGTGCACACGCACGTGCACGGAACTCACAGGCATTACTGTTTGAGGCACAAGCAGGAGAAAGCAGAGGAAATCTCAGAGGGGAGGAGCTTAATATTCAGCAAACCAGTAACAAGATGTCAGCAACTTTCAAGGTACAAAGCTAGGCTCTGGAAGGACATAGGTAAAAAAAAATATGGCAATTTTTAAAGCTGCAGCTTGATTTTACAGTGCACATATCCTTTAAGTCAGAGAGAAAGGAAAGGGCCTTTAGGGATTATAGAAACTGTAACAAGGAGTGTAAGAAAGCAATCAAACTAGCTAAAATTAATAAAGAAGTTAGGATAGCTGAACAAAGCATCGCTAAGCATAAAAAATGTTTTAGTACATTAATAGTAAGAAGATGAGGACTGAAAATGTGGCACCATTAATTAACGGGGATAAGTTAGTTATGGAGGATGACGATAAAGCAAGTTTCTTAAATATTTTTTTCCCCTCTGGTTGATACCAGGGCTATATTTGGTTAGGCTTATGTGATAAAACGTCAGGGTGATGATAATGTGCTAAACGAGATATAGGCACATCCCTGAGCACTACCCAATCTATCTAAGGGTAAGCTATCTGAACTGAGTATTTAAATAAAAATGGATGGTGCCCTATTAGTTTATTTCTAAATTAGATATCTGTGTCATGTATGTCTTGGCATTTAGTGTTTAAATAGAAGCAAGACAAGACAGAAAGCTCTAGAGAGACACAGGGACAGAGCGAAACATGTCCCCAGCGATCCTTGCCAATCTTTAATTAGCCTGCATCCCTAACAGATGCTGAAGTTAGTGGGGACCCTATTGGATGTTCTTCAAATGACTTATGAAATGTACCATAGTGACTACAGTATGTTTGTTATCTTGTCAGTAGAACATTAGATACTGACTAGATAGACTAAATACCAATATGATATATATATATATATGTACATTATATATATCATAAAGATCTGACTAAACCACCCGGACGTCCCATTGTGTCATCGCATGGCTCGTTATTTAAACCTGTGGCCCAATTTATTGATAGCTTTCTGCAACCTGCTGTCAAAATGATGCCTTCATTTCTGAGAGATAGCCAGCATTTGTTACAGTTATTGAACTCGCTGTCAGTATCTACACAAGACGTGCGGCTTATGACATGTGACATTAAAAGTTTGTACACTGTCATTCCGCAGAATAACGGTGTGCCGGCATGTCAAGAGGCGCTTATCCATTTAAAACACACTGGTCCTCCCATTGACTTTCTTATGGATTTATTGCATTTTGTATTATCCAACAATTATTTTCGTTTTAAGTCTGATTATTATGTACAACGCTCTGGGGTTGCTATTGGATCTAATGTGGCACCTATTGTTGCCAACCTCTATATGAGGTGGTTTGAAGATACATATATATTTCCCCTTGTTAATGGCGAGATCCTTTTCTATAAAAGATACATAGATGATCTCAGTGCAGAGAACTTTGTACACTCCTTAAATCAACTTGACACTCCCATCAAACTTACTTGCCATCTTAGTTATGATACCATAGATCTTTTAGATCTTCGTATTTTCAAGACTGGTAGTGGTCTTGGGGCCACACTGTATAGAAAGGCCACCGACAAAAATTCTCTTCTCCATGCATCCAGCTGCCATCCATACAAGAACAAATGTGGACTTGTTTTTAGTCAATTCTTGCGTGTTCTTCACAATAATACTGATTCTGGTTTGGCTGATGAACAGTTGGCTTACATGTGTTTGAGATTTGTCGATAGGGGATATTCTCAGACCTTACTGGCCAGTGAGCTTAAAAAGGCTAAACAATATTTCTTCGAACAAAAAGTGGTTTCTGGTACTAAGGTCCACAATAGGAACCCCACAGTTGATTTTTGTACCACATACACCCCATTGAGCAAGGATATGCGCATGGATTGTTACCAACCGATATTGGGAACTTATTCAAACTGATCAACAGCTCCCTTTTCATAATACTCGTCTTAGACATACCTATAGATGAGGGCGCAACTTTGCTAGCTATTTACTCTGCACTGATATGATATCTTCTACAGATTCTCACCTTTATTCTAAAACATTTTGGTGGCCCCCAATTCTAAACCGGGGTGTTACCGCTGTCCCAATTGTATTACCTGTCGCTCGATGCTAACAGGTAAAGATTATGCCCACTCACATAATGGGAAGCGTGTATCCATTAAACAAAGGTTTACACGTGAGAGCAAATTCATTATTTACTTTATAGTGTGCCCATGTGGGCTATACTACATTGGTAAAACCAGAACTACGTTCAAGGAAAGAATGGCGAATCATCTTTCCTCTATACAAACAGCTCTCAATACTGTTAAATCCACAACTTTTGAGTCTAAATTTGAGGATCTATCTGTTGCCCGACACTTTAAAAATCTTCAAATAGGTACAAGGTGGACTGCACTCCAAAAACATTCTATTTTGGAGTGCAGTCCACCTTGTATCTATTTGATTGCCTTGTTCCCTTTGAAGTAGGGGAATTGGACTCTCTGCACCCACCTGGGGATTAGTGTGCATATGGACTGTTTATGATACTTTAAAAATCTTACACACCCACTTTCCTCTTTAAGATGCATGGTTTTTGACAGGCTTACTCAGTTAGAAATTAGATCCAATATTGACCATGACAAGCTGTTGCTTCAAAATGAAGTG
Organism: Hymenochirus boettgeri; assembly: GCA_019447015.1. NCBI lineage: Eukaryota > Metazoa > Chordata > Amphibia > Anura > Pipidae > Hymenochirus > Hymenochirus boettgeri. The sequence continues at coordinate 59,434 of JAACNH010000953.1, read as the reverse complement.
CGATGGATTCATCATATGAATACTTTGACACCGGGGGGGGGGGGGGGGGGGGCTTAATGAGCAGTGGTCTTTGCACTGTTTTCTATAAATATTTTCCCGGGTGTCATCATTTACTAGTTTCTATGCCTTTTTATATTACTTTACTTTGCATACAGTGTTACTGTTTTCCTGTCCTAGATGATGTTACATTTATTGTTACAATTTGTTTATATTTTTCTGATACTGTTTCCTTTGTGTCCTTCTTGACATTTTCTGTGCTCTTAGCCTTTCCCATGCGATGTGGTTTTAAGTGATTAAGTATATTTTTGACTCTTTGGTGTCCTGCTGTTTTAACAGTTTTTTATGGGTTAATCTTTTTTCACCAGGTGGTTCATTACAGGTTGTGTATAAATACTTGTTCCCTGCATGATACGTCATATCCTGAAGATGGCTTGTGTTTTAGCCGAAACGCGTCGATTGACGTTACTTTTTTATTTTTTGCTCTAATAAAATTCCACTTTTATCGGACCCGTGAGTGCCTCCGTCTTCTTCCCTATGTTTCCTATTGTGGAGAGCACCCGGACATTAATCACCTACGTAATGGAGTACGGATTGTGTATATATATATATATATATATATATATATATATATATATATCATAGTATACTATATATACTTATATATAAGTATATATATAAGTTAACGTGATAAGCCTTTTTATGTGCTATACTTTAATGGGATGAGGTAAATAACTAAGCTAAAAAGGTTTTTTAATTGATATGCCTATTTAGAGATAAATAAAGGATTTTGTTTTGGAAAAATGTTTCTTTTATTTAACATAGTTCAGTACATACAGTATATATGAAAATATACAGTTTTTGTGGATTAATAGAAAAAAGGTATATGTGCATATATATATGACTATATTTTTGTTTATGATTGAGAATAAATGAAAACCTTTATAGCTAAAATATTCTATTAATCTTGGGGAGATGTTTCACATATATACTTATTAATAGGAATCTAGTTAGAAAGAAGGTTAGTATCTATTGCTGTTTCTCAGTTAGAAAGAACTAAGGATGGGTAATTATAAACTAATATTTAACAATCAACTAATAAACCAGTGCAAGAAATGATCTATTGGTTTTCTCTTGTTATGGACCCACTGACTATATTTAATATATGTTCAATGTAAACATTTAACAAACTTTAAAAATCTCTTGATACTTGTGTAGGGATGATATGAGCCCATCCCTGGGCAGGGGAAGCCTGCTCGCTCTTCCATTTTCAGTCCTCGTTTAGCCTATTGTGCTTCTTTTATCAAGAGAGCTCCTCTGCCACCAGAACCAAGCCCTGGTATGCTCCGTATCATGAAGAAGTCAAAAGTTGTCTCAAAACTGGCCGTTAAACTTTCCATGCACATTGCCTTAAGCCCTTTTTAAAAAAATTTAACTATATCTTTATCCAATTCAGTTTGGGTTAAAACAGGACACAAACACTCTTTGTACTTCACATATCATAGCCATATGCACACATATGTACATATACATATACATAAGTACGAATACATACATATGTACGAATACATACATATGTACGAATACATACATATGTACGAATACATACATATGTACGAATACATACATATGTCGAATACATCCATATGTACGAATACATACATATGTACGAATACATACATATGTACGAATACATATACATATGTACGAATACATACATATGTACACTATACATATACATATGTACGAATACATACAAATGTACATATACATATACATAAGTACGAATACATACATATGTACATATACATATACATAAGTACGAATACATACATATGTACATATACATATACATAAGTACGAATACATACATATGTACATATACATATACATAAGTACGAATACATACATATGTACATATACATATACATAAGTACGAATACATACATATGTCCATATACATATACATAAGTACGAATACATACATATGTACATATACATATACATAAGTACGAATACATACATAAGTACGAAATACATATACATAAGTACGAATACATATACATAAGTACGAATACATACATATGTACATATACATATACATAAGTACGAATACATACATATGTACATATACATATACATAAGTACGAATACATACATATGTACATATACATATACATAGTACTAATACTACATATGTACATATATCATATACATAAGTACGAATACATACATATGTACATATACATATACATACGTAAACGAATCATACATAATTACATATACATATACATAAGTACGAATACATACATATGTACATACACACACACACACACATATATTACACAAAATTCTCCAGCACTCAACTACACATGCAATTATAATTGAATAGAGTAAAAGAGTTAGACATGGATGCAAGCAATGGAGGCAAATCACCTGCACTTAAGTTCAAATGGATACCTTTAGTTACATTGTTTGTACAAACATGCTTAGCTGACACGCCACTTCACGGCAGTATCCCAGTGTCAGTCCTAACCTAATAAAACAAATATATGTTCCCTGGGGCTACCAGGCCATACCTGCTTCTCTCTTTATCTAGCATGACCCTTTCCAGGGAATCAAATGAGCTTACAAAGCTTCTCTACCTTTTTAACCTTCTTTCAGGACTGCCTTAAAGGGGCGGAGAATACATTTACACAGGGAGCAAAGCATATAAACGGGCTTGGCCGAACTACCCTAATTTAAATACAAATACAAATTTATGCTGCTCAAACCTTAATTCAAAAACACTTTCTGGTGCGGTGCAATGGAGGAACGGCAATTTATACATTACACAAAATTCTCCAGCACTCAACTACACATGCAATTATAATTGAATAGAGTAAAAGAGTTAGATATGGATGCAAGCAATGGAGGCAAATCACCTGCACTTAAGTTCCACTTTTACGCATCCGAAAACTGGGGTGCAATTTACGTTAAGGGGTTCTTTCACTTGTAATTCAAGATATGCAATTTATGTCTTGTGGTGCCCGTGTCATCTCCTATATATAGGAGAAACCACACAGAAAGTAAAGGCCAGGATTTCTCAGCACAAATCCTCAATTCACCATAAAAAAGTCTCTCTTCCAGTCCCCTGCCATTTTGTAGACTTGGGTCATTCGGCTGAAGACCTTAGATTTATGGTTTTGGAAGTCATACCTGTCATGGGACAAGGTGACAGGGAACTGAGACTTAAAAAGAAAGAGGTGTGGTGGGTCAACAAATTACAGACGTTGGCCCCTGGGGGCCTAAACAGGGATTATGATTTATTTTTGTTTTTGTGAAAATCTGTCTCCATTTCTGTGAAGTATTAAATGCACTGTGAGATATTTTGAACCATGAAAGCCACCGTTGTCCTGATTCTACCTCTGTTGTAACTATGTGATATAATACGTATCTCTCTCTGGTGTGATGTCATTTCCTGTGGGATGGGATATAAAATGTTGTTGTATTACTGTTTAATTAGTACTGCCCATATCTTGAGAAAGAGAGCTGTGTCTCTCGAAACGTCGCTGGTGTGTGGGCAGACGTTGCAATTTTTGATGATATAAAGCCTTATCAACTGCAATATTGTTTGGTGTGCGACTCTTAGTACTTCATCGCTATTTATACAAGGGGTATAAGCTGGAATACCCCAGAGATCCGCACCCAGGGTTGTCTGGACATTTGTGGTGCTGCTGCATTTCCTGTATCGAGTTTATATATATATATATATATATATATATATATATATATATATATATATACTGTATATATAGTGTTTTCAAATGCGGATCGGCACTTTTTTTCTATAAATTGCCTAGGTGCCGTCCGAAAAGTATAAATACTGTAGTGCTAGAGGACGCACTCTCAGGACTTAGTAACAAACAATTTCTTTATTCAATCGTTAACATGTTTCCGTTTGCATAGCAGACCGTCATCAGAACATCTGATCAAACAACAAACACTTCCTTAAAACTAACTAACCCACACACACACCCACGCGTGCAACCAATGGGATTCTAATCCCACAACCTAAGAATCCTCCCCCCGATAGTGACGTGGAACCTATGCCTAGGCCGGGGCCACGAAACAACATAAGTTAACCCCTTAAGACTGAAGAAATGCTAAAGTGCCAGTGCGGAAAATAGACAGTGCATCGGACTATGAAAAACGTGGAACTCCAACCCTTCGCTATAGGACTGGAGATCACTGTCCCAGCCAAGTAGTGCAATAAAATATAGCAAAGTGCCGGTGCAAAGATCGAACACTCAGGTCGAAACGACTTCAGCTAAAACTGGAGGACAATTCTAAAGTGCAACAGTGTTCTATATGATTGTGTTGTGTCTAAAACCAAAGTGCCAGTGCTGTAAAGTGCCTCAGAACTTTTTAAAGTGCAAGTATTTTAAAACCAATAAATATTAAAAACATAGTAATACATTCAAAGTTGATTACACCAGGAAAATTATTATAAATTACTCATTAACTTATTAAATAATCACATATTCAGGGATATATTATTCCAATTCCAATGATTCAATTGTAAATTCTTACACGTTGGCAAAAAACTTTTTGTTAATCCACAAAGTATCTCATTAAAGAACACTATGAATAAGCACTGGGAGCTTATTCAAAAGGACAAAACTCTTCCGTTTAGAGACACACATGTATAACATGGTCCCTATTGGTTCGCACCGATATCTTGACCCAGAGACCAAATATTACAGTTGGAAAGCAGGGGTGTTATCGGTGCCCACACTGTGTTACTTGCAACAGGATTTTATCTGGTACAACATTTCCCCATCCCCATACTGGGAGGAGAATACAAATTCGGGGACGTTACACATGTACTAGTAGGAACAGAACATCATCTATTATATAGTGTGTCCATGTGGACTATATTATATTGGCATGACTACTACGAGTTTCAAAGAACGAATGGCTAACCACCAGTCATCTGTCCGGAATGCTCTCTTGGAACCATCTAATCCTCGATGTATCTCAAATAAATATGGTGATATGGCTGTAGCTAAACACTGTAAAATATCAAAACATTCTGTGGGGAGCTTAAGATGTATGATTATTGATGGTATAGACTCTAAACACATCAAAGTCTCCAATAACGAGACTATGCTATTAAGAATGGAAGCAAAATGGATCCATAACCAGGGACTTTATCACCTAGGGGACTAAATGAGCAATGGGCCCTGCAATGTTATCTCTAAGGTGTCTGTTAAAGTAAAAAATTGCTATAGCAAAGTTGATATAAACTGTTAAGTTAACTCCTCAAATCTCAAAGTAATAACTGTTACCCGATATTAACCTCTGTTTTTTTATTTAATTTGTTACTGTTTCCTTTCTGTAATTATTTCTCTCGCTCTCTCCCTGTAATCTAAAATAATTAGATACAGGACAAAAGGCTACACACAGAAGTACCGGGGGTGTCAGACTCACGGGCGGGACAGCGAAGCGGACCACTAAAAGACTCTCTCGGAAGACTTGCGCAAGGGCGCACAATTCAGAAAAGATGACACAACAAGATAAGATAACGCTACACCACAACATGGTAAAACCACTTAAGATACTATCACACAATGTTAAAGGACTAAACACTCCACAAAAAAGAAAAATGATACTACATTACTACAAGAACACAGACCCCGATATACTGATGCTCCAAGAAACACACTTTAAAAAAGGAAGAGAACCAAAATACTGGGGCAACAAATATAAGATACATTATATGGCATCATCTAACACAGGAAAAGCAGGAGTGGCAATCCCGATAGACAAAAAATTACCATTTACAGAATACTCACACTACCATGATCCAAAAGGCAGATTCATAATCGTTAACGGAACGGTACACCACACTAATCTCACACTTATCTCAATCTACGCACCCAATAAGCATCAGAAAATCTTCTTCCAAGAACTAACAAATAAAATACTAACCAAAGCCACAGGTCCCATAATTGCGATGGGAGACTTCAATACGATACTAGACACAAAAATGGACAAAACAAAACCTCCAAAAACCACCCCAAATTTTTCCGCTTGCAAACAACTAACTGCACTTCCAAAAACACCTGTAATCTAGTAGACCCATGGAGACTAGCAAACCCCACACTAAAGGAATATACATTCTACTCACCAGTACACAAAGTATATACCAGAATAGATTACACCTTTATCTCACCACAATTTCTCTCCCAATTAACTTCCTCCTATATCTCAGAAATTTCATGGTCGGACCATGCATTTATCTCAATACAGATTAAAAACATAATAAAAACCAGACCATGACCAACTTGGAGACTCAATGAAGCCCTCCTATCAGACGAACAAATAAAAAAGGAAATCTCACAAATGATAACCACTTTAATACTTTAAAGAAAATGCAACCCCAGATATCCCACTAACCACATTATGGGCCGCTCACAAAGCTGTATTAAGAGGAAAACTAATTCAAGTCTCCTCAAGACAAAAAAAACATAGGAATACCAGAATCAGAGAATTAGCCAAACTAATAAAGGAATGTGAAAACAAACTGATTAAAAACGATAATGAAACACTAAATGCAGAAAGGACGGCTCTACAGAAGGAAATGAGTCTTCTACTCCAAAATAATGCTGAAAAAGCACTAAGATTAACTAATCAAACATTTTATATAAAGAGTAACAAACCAGACACAATGCTGGCACATAAACTGAATCAAAAATTAACGCAAAATAAGTTTCTATCAGTAAGGGACTCTAAAGGAAATCTGAACCATGACCCAATCTATATTACAAACAAATTTGTCCAGTTCTATCAAAAGTTATACGATGGAAAGACAATAGACAAGAATAAAATAACAGAATCTCAAATTGATGATTACTTAAAAGAAATCCAGCTCCCTACACTGACAAAAGAACAAAAAACTTCATTACAAACCCCCATAACACAATCAGAATTAAAAGAAGTTATTGACAGTTTTCACTCACGAAAATCACCTGGACCGGACGGATTCACGACACACTATTATAAAATCTTTAAACAGCAACTAATTCCACACCTACAGAATCTAATAACAGCACTATCTGAAAATGAAGAAAGCTTATCCCCAGACATGATGGAAGCCTACATAATAGTAATTCCGAAACTCAATAAAGACTCTACCCAACCAGCAAATTATCGACCAATATCACTAATCAACACAGATATTAAAATAATAGCTAAAGTACTAGCCAATAGATTAAAGTATATACTCCCCACACTATCCATTATGACCAAACAGGCTTTGTAACAGACAGAAATACCACAGATAATATCCGGAAAACAAACACCCTACTACAATTTGCATCCCTCCACCACATCCCATCAATAGCCCTATCTCTCGATATCGAGAAAGCCTTTGACAGAGTAGACTGGCTATTCATGCAGAGAATGTTAAAGAAATATGAGTTTCCAGAGAAGTATACCTCAATATTATTAAATTTATACAAGGACCCCAAAGCTAAAGTTAACAATATGGGTTTCTTATCACAAAATATAGAAATACAGAATGGAACCAGGCAGGGAAGCCCCTTGTCACCCCTCCTCTTTGCATTATGCATAGAACCCCTGTCAGCAAAGATAAGACAGACAGAAACTATAAAAGGTATCACAGTAATAAATTTAGAAATAAAACTGTCAATGTTTGCAGACAATACATTATTGTATCTGACACAACCACTACAATCTATGGTATCAGCATTCGATATACTAAAGAAATTTGGTGAAGTATCGGGTTTTAAAGTGAACCACTGCAACTCAATAGCCTATGCAATGAACATCACCTCCCAAACTAAAGAAGAACTACAAAGGCATTTCCACTTCAAATGGGCCACAAAATCTTTTAACTATCTAGGAATACAGATAAGCCATGATACAGAGATACTATACAAAAATAACTATACGACAATGCTAAAATATCTCAAATCCCTTCTACAACAGTGGACCCCATACACCATATCACTGGTAGGAAGGATTAATGTGGTTAAAATGGCGCTCCTGTCTAAAATACTATACTTATTCCGGTCACTGCCAATCAAACTAAAGAAAAAATATCTAGACCCTTTGCAATCAGCTATTAGAAAATTTATATGGCAAGGCAAAAGGCCGAGAATAAAATATGAATACCTAGCCAGACACAGAGATAAAGGTGGATTTGGACTCCCAATGCTGTATGAATATTACAAAGCAGCAAGACTAGCTCAGATAGTCCAAAGTATGACAGTGGACGGGCATATAAATTGGGTAGATATCGAAAATACACTATTAACCCCATACAGATTGGATACCATTATATGGACGAACAAAAACGATCGAAAAATAAACAAGATAAAATTCCCAGAAACAACTCAAGAAACATTACGGATATGGGATGCATGCAATATAAACACAAAATTAATAAACTACCAATCTCAATACTGCCCAATTTTCAACACCCCATATTTCACAATAAATTTCTCCAACACAAATATAAATTTCTGGAAAGAAAAGGGAATAAATAGAGTAAAAGATCTACCGTATATACTCGAGTATAAACCGAGTTTTTCAGGCTGTAAAATCAGCCTGAAAACTTGAACTCGGTTTATACTCGATTCACTACATACTTTACCACTCCAGCAGCCGCACGATCATTCCCTGTACTGGCGCGCCGGCCAACGTCACTGCTCGGTGCCAAGCCTGGCGCCAATTAGTGACGTCAGCCGGCGCGCCAGTACAGGGAATGAGCGCGCGGCTGCCAGAATGCTTACCTGATCGCGGCTGCCGGAATGCTGATGTTCAATGCTGGCACACAGGCACAAGTCCCAACAGGAAGCCCCAAGTTACTGGATGGAAAAGAGCCCACAGGTACAAACTGAACTGGGTGGGAGGGTGAGGGTGGCATTCAAGATGTTTGGAAACTAGAACTCCCAGCATGCTTTATTAGCTGGGAGTTGTAGCTTCCAAACATCTTGAACTTCGAAAAACTAATCACACACCACGAAAACGCAAATAACCTCATAACAAAACAATATAAAATAATCTGGCACGATAAAAAACAAATAAAGTCACCTAAAATAATAAAAATAATAAAATGGGAAACCAGACTACAAGTATCACTGGAGGAAGAGCAATGGACCCAAATGTATTCACAATCACATAAATGCTCATCAAATATTATAGCCAAAGAAAAAAACATACAAAATAATGTATGAATGGTACACAACTCCAGCATACCTAAACAAAATAAACAAACCATTCCCAAACCAATGTTTCAGAAACTGCGGCAACCAAGCAGATCAACTTCACTGTTGGTGGCAATGCCCAGAGGTAGAAAAACTTTGGAAAATCTGCGAAAAACCTCTTAGAGAAATATCCCACCAACCAATTACTCTCTCCCCACTAAATGCACTGTTTAACCTGCCAATTGTAGGATTGAACAGCAATAACCAAAAATTAGCAATAAATATATGCACAGCAGCAAGGGAATTGCTAGCAGCCACATGGAAAAGTCCAGCACCAACCGAGAAAGAACTAGTAAGAAAAATATGGAAAATTCATTCAAATGAATACTTAGCAGCAACATTACAAAATGGGATCAAAAAATGGTCCAAAGTACGGGAGGCATGGATCCTAGCAATGGAACCACACACGGACAAAAAACAACCCATAGCACCTGAAGAAAGAGCCGCAGAGGTCCCGTCCGTGAGTCGGCACGACAGGCACGATCAAAGGAATGTATAAAGGTAACCATAACACTGTCTGATAGACACTAACTTAATATGCTATACCAAAGTAAGAGTGGTAATAGTAATAAACACAGTATAAGAGCAGCGATTGAATAGTAAAAAAAATAGAAAAACTGAGGGGAAGGAGAGGGGAGAAAGGAAGTGAAAGGAAACAACGAAAAAGGTTTATTGTATATTTCTATACCAATTGCAATATATGTATATAACAATGTTTAATACAGCTGTTGGTTCATACATGTATGCTGAAGATGCAAACAAATGGAAAATATATTGGATAAATAATAATAAAAAAATTTTATTGAACAAAAAAAAAAAAAAATTGCTATAGCAAGAAAAACAAAAAGTTTTTTGCCAACGTGTAAGAATTTACGATTGAATCATCGGAATTGGAATATCCCTGAATATGTTATTATTTAATAAGTTAATGAGTAATTTATAATAATTTTCCTGGTCTAATCTACTTTGAATGAATTACTATGTTTTTAATATTTATTGGTTTTAAACTTGCACTTTAAAAAGTTCTGAGGCACTTTACAGCACTGGCACTTTGGTTTTAGACACAACACAATCATATAGTAACATAGTAATTAAGGTTGAATAAAGACATACGTCCATCAAGTCCAACCTTTCCACCCTATTTTTTTTTTAAACCTACCTAACAGTTGATCCAGAGGAAGGCAAAAAACCCCAGCTAAAAAAGGGGAAAAAATTCCTTCCTGACTCCAAACGGCAATCGGAAAGTATCCCTGGATCAACCAGATCTATATGCATTAATACCAGTAATTCTCAATATGAGTGTTCGATCTATGCACCGGCACTTTGCTATATTTTATTGCACTACTTGTCTGGGACAGTGATCTCCAGTCCTATAGCGAAGGGTTGGAGTTACACATTTTTCATAGTCCTATGCACTGTCTAGTTTCCGCATTGGCACTTAAGCGTTTCTTAAGTCTGAAGGGGTTAACTTACGCTTGTTTCATGGCCCCGGCCTAGGCGTAGGTTCCACGTCACTATTGGGGGGAGGATTCTTAGGTTGTGGGATTAGAATCCCATTGGTCGCACGCATGGGGGTGTGTGTGGGTTAGTTAGTTTTAAGGAAGCGTGTGTTGTTTGATCAGATGTTCTGATGACGGTCTGCTATGCAGACGGAAACATCTTGAATAAAGTAATTGTTTGTTACTAAGTCCTGAGAGTGCGTCCTCTAGCACAACGGTATATATATATATATATATATATATATATATAAATTAATTGCTCTTAGACCCCTGCCCGAATTGGGTGCACTGACACTTAAAGGGCAATTATAGTGAGAAAATTGTTTTTTTTTAATTTCTTCTAATGTATCCTATAAGTCATCCCATCCACCAGGGTACCTTTAGTTTCTTTAAATTCTACATAGTACCCGAGATATAAGCCTTTGAATATGCTGTGATTTGTAGGAGCTGCTACACCTCATCTGTCACTCAAAGGCACACACCCACACAATCCAAAGCTCCCATGCAGTACTGTCACACACTCTCTCACCCACACTATATGTACCATGTGCAACATATAGTCAAATGCTGTAGTGCTAAACACAATCAATAAACTATTAACCCAGTAATATGAGCATAACACACTATAAAACAGCCCCTCCCCCCCAAAAAAATATCTTATATACATACAAAACCAGTGACTCAAAGGGAAACACTAATACAGTATATATAATACAGTAATACAGACTATATACCAAACAAGACACACAGTGCAATCTATGAAATATATAGACTAAAGCAACTGAAATGTAACAGGACAACAAGCAGTGTCACTGTGTTTGTGAAGGTCTCACTACAAGCTGCTGTTACACTGACTCTCTCTTCAGTGATTATGATCTCAGCTAAGCAGGGGGAGAGATATGAACTTTAGGTAAAAAGTAAATAACAATTAGCAAAGTTAGAGAACAGGCAGAGTTCAGTAACTTACTTGTAAAGAATCTCAGCACCACTTGTCCTCCTCTCTCCCCCTCTGCCCCTCCCTTCAGCATATTGCTACTTTATTCCACACTTTGCTTGCAGTTTAGCTATGGAAGGGAGGGGTCAACAGGATGTCAGCACTTCATTTAAAGTCCTTTCAACTGACAATGCTCGGACTCTGTATACAGCCCGTCACTGCTTGAGGGGGAGTAGACAGAGAGGGGAGGGGGACTACACAGCTTGGTACAAACTTCTGCCAGTGTGAAGAAACGAAGCCACACAGAAACATGAAAGTAAGGCAGCTTATGCTAAGTGATCTATACATTATATACAGACAAAGTTTTTTTTTCACTATAGTTGCCCTTTAAGACACCGATATGCAGGCACCGTAACTTATATACTTATAAGCCCGAGAACTGTCACATGATATGGATGCGGACGGGGCATTGACTGAACTGCACTTGAGTAGATCCCGCGACTGCCTTTGAGGGTTAATGGGTCTGATAGGTGGGGTTAAGGGAGGATTGGGGGTGTGCCACTAATCACATGATATTTAAACTCACTTACAGCGTTCTTCTGTAATCCTGACGACGGCCGTAAGCATAATGGCCGAAACGCGTTGATTTTTGCTTAATAAGGTTGTGTACCGTGAAGTAAGTCCTGCGTGTGCTCTGAGTTTCGTCTTTATATATATATATATATATATATATATATATATATACACACGTGTTACTCTGAGTCACCCCCCCAACCCCCCAGAGTAGAGGAAACTGCTAGTAGGATGATCTGGCTAATCTTGTGTGTGTGTAGTTATGATGTGGTATTTTCCCATGTTGTCATCCTGGAGTCGTATGGGCCCCATAATCGTTGGATTTTATTATTCATTAATGCTGTGAGGAACTCCATTCAACATACGTCAGCGATTCTGTTGGGGGAGAGTTCGACTTTTTCCCCAGGATTGGGAATTGGGAAGCCCTTGTGATATGAGTTGCCAATCTCTGGGACAAAGGAGAATGGTCCGATAATGACACACCCAATAGAAAGTGTAATGGGTCACGTGGTATTAGTTTATCTAGAATTCGTTGTAGGAGATGATGAATAAAAGTGCAGTATGTTTGTATTAAGGGGCATGTCCTCATTATATGGAGAAGAGAACCGTCTTCTTGTTGACATCTCCGGCAGGCGGAGAGTGTTTGGGAAAAATGTATGCAATAGTTGTGGCGTATGATACCATCTGAAGAGTATTTTGTATATATTTTCATTATATAAAGAGCAGGTGGAGGTGGTTTTTGCCGAGGACCAAATATCTGACCTAATAGATTAGGGTATAGGTATGCCCAGGTCAGTTTCCCATTTTTGCATGTAGGCCTGATTTAGTGATTGACAATTCCTTTAGTGCAAAGTAGAAGAGATGAGACATCTTTGAGAGGGGCCTGTGTAAAAAGGCCAGGTTCCTACCTTTAAAGGGCAAGTCCACCCCCAAAACTAACTTTTTATATTTATTTGGCCCCAAAAAATGCTCCAAAACAAACTTTACAGCATGTAAACGGTCCAGTGTTTCAAAAGTTACAGACCTTTGTAGCTGGTTTAATCTGCCATGGACCAATACAGCGATGAACAGAGACAGGTTACATTACCTTGCCTCTGTTCTTTTCATGTCTTTGAGCATGTCTGTTAGCATCCAGCAGGAGAACAGAGGAAGTTGCATCATTAATGGTCTGACCCCTGGATCCCTGGATTTTCCCTCTCAACCAATCACAGCTGTAAAGTTATGTGTACTGAAGAAATCCAGGATCAACAGCTGCAGCCAGCCACCCAGAAAGAGAGATAGAGAGAACACACACACAAACACAGGCAAGAATTTTTTTTTTTCTAAGCTGCAGCTCGGGGTCATCTAAAGTGGAAGTGGAGAGGAAGTGCAGCTGTATATATATCTCAAAGGTCTGTAACTTTTGAACCACTGGACCGATTTACATGCTGTAAAGTTTGTTTTGGAGCACTTATTTGGGCCAAATAAATATAAAAAGTTAGTTTTGGGGGTGGACTTGCCCTTTAAAATGAGCCATCAACCACCTCTCTATGTGCTGCACAGCCCAAAATGTGAAGAAATCACCAATCAGAAAATTGCACCTCAGACCAATACCCTCCTACCCCCTACAGAAGACTGCGTAAAAGCAGAGAAGAGTCAGACAAAGTTTAAAACTGCTGATCCTTTCTCTGCTAAAAAGGCTGCTTTTACAGTTTTCTGTAAGGGGGGGGGGGTGGTTTGAGGTGCAAGTGAGGGAGGGGCAATAGGGAGCCCACAAGGGGGAGGCGTCATTGGGGCCCATGAGTGGAAGGAGCCACAGGAGGCTGCAAGGGAAAGGCCCAAGGGGGCTGCAAGGGAAGGATCCAGGATGGGTCTGCAAGGGGAGGGGCCACGGGGGGCCATGAGTGGGAGGGACCATGGAGCCCATGAGTGGGAGGGGCCAAGGGGCCTACAAATTGGTGGGGCCATGGAGCCCATAAGTGGGAGAGGCCAAGGGGCCCATGAGTGCGAGGGGCCACAAAGCCCATGAGTGGGAGGGACCACAAAGCCCATGAGTGGGAGGGGCCACAGAAGTCTGCAAGGGAAAGGCTTAAGGGGGCTGCAAGGGAAGGGGCCACGTGGCCCACAAGTGGGAGGGACTACATGACCCATGAATGTGCGGGGCCACAGAGCACATGAGTGGGAGGGGCCACAGAGCACATGAGTGGGAGGGGCCACAGGAGGCTGCAATGGAAGGGGCCAGGGTGGGTCTGCAAAGAGGGATTGTCACATGGTTACAGAACAGGAAGCAGGAAGTGCAGGGGATCTGGTGATGCTGCTCCCATATCACACATAAAAATTTAAATATCTTAAACTATGTAAAATAAATAATGAAAGTAAATTGCAAAAATCCTCAGGAAAGCAATAACTGTTCATTTAGCTAAAGTCATTTCTGGACCACAGTTACCCTTTAACCATAAAAGTTAGCGTTTATTAAAGTATTATTGTTAAAGAGGTGCAAAAGACAGCATCATACATTATGAATACGTCAAAATTTCTGAAAAAATTAAGATCTATTGGAATAACAAATTATGAAGCTATTATACTGGTGACATTGGATGTGTCTTCATAATATATATCCATACCACACCAAGATGGTATAAGAGCTTGTGAGAGGTTGCTTATAGCCAGTGGTCTGTACAAGGAGAATCAGATAATGTTTTTTGAGCAATGACTGCGATTTATATTGATATTTTAAATTTGATTTGGACTATTACATCCAGTTGAGAGGAACGGTGATGGCATCCAATGCCGCTCCGTCATATGCCAATGCCTTTATGGCTTGGCTGGAAGAGGATTGTCTTTAGGTCACCAACCTTCACCAGGCACTGTTTAGCCTTGTGGAGGTTTAAAGACTATATCTTCTTGGTGTGGTGGGGCGGTGTTGGACCCCTACTGTCTTTCCATGAATACTTATGCATAAAATATGCATCCCATTATAATTTTCACTATGAACTATGATAAAAAAAACTGTATGTTTTTTAGATGTGAAAATATCAGCTGGAGAAGGTTTCCAAACAGACCAAAACTGAGACATTTCTGGGGAAGAAAAGTGTGGGCATGTGTACAATGTCGTTATGTACAAAAATACAAAAAGGAAAATTATTTCAACATCCTGGTAATAAAAAAGAATATGTATTGAATAAAAAATATTATACTCCCTCTTTACAAGGCACTGGTAAGACCTCATTTGGTATATGCGGTGCAGTTTTGGAATTCCATATACAAGGGTACATCTTGGAAATGGAAGTTCAGAGAAGGGCAACTAAAATAATAAGGGCTAATGGAAGGGCTTGACTATGCAGGCAGATTAGACAAGTTAGGGCTGTTTACATTAGAGAAGCGACATTTGCGAGGGGATAAGATCACTTTATACAAATATATTAATGGGCCAAACAATAAACTCTCTGGTGCATTGTTTACTAATTGGTCATATCAGAGGACTCCTTTAAGGTTGGAAGAAAATAAATTTCATCTTCAGGTTGGGAAAGGTTTCTTTACAGTGAGAACAGTGAAACTGTGGAGCTGTCTTCCAGCAAAAGTGGTAATGGCAAGTTCATTGAATAGTGGGCTAGATAAGTTTCTAAAACTAAAAAATATTGAGAATTACTGGTATTACTGAATGTAAGAAGAAAAAGCCTGCAAAGGCTAAATATGTAGCATTATTGCAATATGTATTCCATTATAGTCAGAATAACCAAGGTGGTGCCCAAACATACGACACCCACCTTTTACTTCAGGTGACCCGGGTGCCAAATATATACTCCAAACGTTACCAACGGCTACTCCTTTATCCATATAATGGTTGTACTTTTCACTCACCGTTCCCCTGCTGCCTGCCCCGAACCCCTCGCTCTGGTTCTATACACTCTTCGACTTCAATATTGAGGGGCCTGGCGCACTCCGATCATCAAATTCATCAGGCACAAAAGTGTATATAAAAACACTATACTTTATTAAACGACAATTAAAAACAATATAATTACCAAAATGGCAGGAATGCCCTGACGCGTTTCGGGCTTCCCTGAGCCCTTAATCATAGCTGAATTCGATGACCGCCAGGCCCCTCAATATTGAAGTCGAAGAGTTACTGGTATTGATACATATACTGCAATTCTGGTTAATCAAGGGATACTTTCCAATTGCCATTTGGAGCCAGGAAGGAATCCCCCCCTCAGTTTTTTTTTTTTTTGGCCTTCCTCTGGATCAATGTTAGGCAAGGTTAAAAAAGAGGGTGAAATGGTTGGACTTGATGGGCCCATGTCTTTATTCAACCTCAATTACTATGTTACTATGTAAGGGGCATTTCACATGTGACACCAGATTCGCTGTTTACGCAATGTGGTGCCCGTGTAATATAGTGTATGTGGGAGAAACCACTTAAGCTGTTCGATCATGAATCTCCCAGCATAGATCGAGTATTCGATTAAATGATGATAAATTACCAGTCCCTAGGCATTTTGCCAAACAGGGACATAGTGGGAATGACTTAAAATGTATGGTATTGGAAAGGTCCCCTATAAGGGATGGGGACAGAGTTACATTTCTAAAACAAAGAGAGGTGCAATGGAAACATAGATTTAAGAGCCTGGCACCAGGAGGTTTACATAAAGATAGCAATTTGTATTTCTTTTTGTAAAGGAGGTCCATTTAAAGTATACCGGTTTTCCATTTAGGGTATTAGACTAATCCTAATGATTGCTTAAAGTGGTTATTCCATCACAGTGAAATGGTTGCTGCAGCTAAATGGAATAAAGGTTAAATGGGAATATGTATAAAATAAATATATAAAACAAGTGAATTAGTGGGTTGTATGATGTCAGTTCCTTCCACCAACCGTTTAAAAGAAGGGGGTGGATTAAGGACACACTGTATTTGTTATTTGTACACCTGGTGAAGAGGACACAATTCCTCGAAACGTAGTGGTAATGAAACAAAATCAAATGTAACCAGAAACATTAAAGGGACAGTTCAGCAGAAATTATCAATATTTGTTAAATTGTTAGTTTGTGTAATGCCTTTTTAGTTATTCTAAATATTCTCTCCCATTTTGAAAAATCAGTTGATATTATACCCTTTTCTGTTCCCTGCTGTTGACACTGGGGAGCTGACATTTTAGGTTCTAACGGTCCTTCTTCTTCCCAGGATGCACCATATCCTTGGAATGTCCCTAACAGTAATTTCTACTGATTGGCTGTTGGATGGTCAAAGATGCTCAGATCTCTACTGAGCAACTCTCTACTGAGTAAATTTCCGATTGCCACTTGGAGTCAGGAAGGAATTTTTTCCCCCTTCATAAATTTGGTGGGTTTTTTTTGCCCTCCTCTGGATCAACAGTTAGGCAGGAAATGAAGATATTGCTAGATGGGTTGGACTGGATGGACGTATGTCTTTATTCAACCTCAAATACTATACTATACTAACTGAATCAACCCAGGCACTGGGTCAAGGGCAAGACCATAACAGTCTCTATTAGGGGTCCTGCAAACAGGAAGTCAGTATTTTGGTTGCATTTATCTACACACAGACAAAATGCTGAATTGGCAGATTAAGGTCATTGGGATGAAAAAATACTGCTCTTTTTTCTGAAAAGTACATGTATTTGCACTGAACTTCCCCTTTAAAGCATTTTGAAAAACCAATCCTGTGTGCAGTACTGAAATGGTTGTATACAATTAGGACTAAAGAGGCACCAAGAATCTTGAATTTGTAAGGTGTGCTTTATAAATTGGACTATAAATAGATATATATCCCTTATATTATATAAATAAATTTATTAATTCATGGGGAATACATTGGGTTTTTCAGAGGTACTATGTTGGTAGTGACTGTACAGCACTCAGTCACCAATACCATCCCTGTACAGTGCACCCAGTCACCCATACCACCCCTGTACAGTGCACCCAATCACTTATACTATCCCTGTACAGTGCACCCAGTCATCCATACCATCCCTGTACAGTGCACCCAGTCACCCATACCATCCCTGTACAGTGCACCCAGTCACCCATACCATCCCTGTAATGTGTACCCAGTCAGAGGCAGATTAAGCCTAGTTTGAGCACCTGGCTGTAGTACACACTTGGGTCCCCTATATATGACCTGAATTGCGAAAGCCCGTTGGAGGACTAGTGAAAAATCTTCGGTACCCACCAGGAAATTACTAGCGAGCACTCTGTCGGGACAAATGACTGATGGTCGCAGCAACAGTGGCTGTGGCCGACAGTTTGCATGACCAATTGTGTGGTCCCATAGGGAACTGCACGATCGGCCGTGATTTACCAATAGCCCCAGAAGAACAGGCGTCCAAGCTCGGTCGTGGCTGCCCCACACACGAGGTAAGATATTTTTGGACATCCCTCCCGTGTGACAGATAGACAGATCATAGATAGATAGACAGATCATATAGATAGGCAGATCATATATATAGATAGGCAGATGATAGATAGATAGATAGATAGATCATAGATAGATAGATAGATCAGATGATAGATAGATAGATAGGCAAATCATATAGATAGATAGGCAGATGATAGATCATAGATAGATAGGCAGATCATAGATAGATAGATAGGCAGATCATACATAGATTGATAGAGAGATCGATAGATAGGCAGATAATAGATAGATAGACCTGTTATGTCCATCACAGCACACACAATGTCCCGCTTGGCACCACTGTGCGCCCATTTCTCCCTGCAGGCTTGCAGCGGACGCTCGAGATGAAAGCAGTACAGCGTACATCTTGAGCCTGCAGGGAGAAGCGGGCACATGCGTAGTTGCACCAAGTGGGGCAGACACGGACGCAGGAAAGGGTTTTTAAATGAGATTTTTTTCTGACTGACACCATGGGCCCCCCTGAAGTTCAGGGCCCCTGCTGGAAAAGACATGGGGTCTTTTCCGCCACTGCACCCAGTTACCCATTCCACCCCTATACAGCACAGTTGTCAAACTCGCATCCCTCCAGATGTTTGAAAACTACAACTCCCAGGATCCCCCAGGTACACACTGCAAAGGAATACTGGGAGATATAGTTTTCAAACATCTGGAGGGCCGCTGTACTACACACAGACCTATACTGTGCTGCCAACTTTGTTGTTCCTCCTGCTGGAACTTTGGATCCAGATGAAAAAATCTGTGCACCATTGCAGCCTGTAGCAGTTCTTCCGTTTAGCTCAGCAACCTCTTCACAGCACCACCTGGTGGTCAATGTGCATATTCCCTGCAAAATGTTAAAGACAGAGGGTAATTGCATGTTTAAAAAAATCTCCCTCACCTCAAGTTGTGGCCTCTCGAATTTTGTGAATTATCAGTCTCCATCGCGACAGCCTCCTAATCCACTGTTCACCCATCTGTATATTGTATGTCATTTTATTGTAACACCATTTTCTATTATTTTTGTATTATATGCACTGTCTACCTTTTGGAATATTAAATCTAAAATTTAATACATTTTGTCTTTGATGCTCTTTAAGCGTATTGAATAGTTTGCTTGTATAAATGCTATCTAACTCTGAAAGGCAGCCAATCACAGACGTGGGAAGGTAAGTAACTATCGGGGCACTTTCTGGATATAAGATTATAGCAGTTGGGGCTGGGGGAACTATACCTACAATATACTAACAGGGTTTTACACTAGGGGGAGGGAGGGAGAGGGGGCTTTTCTGCGCATGGCAAAATTCTCCTGGAGGAGAGACAGGAGACAGAGTCCTATATGGACTCTGCTATCCTCCTGGTTGCCACTTTTTGGACTTTGGGGGGGGATGCTGGAGAACCATTTGGAGCTGGGATGTAAGGTAAGGATTTTATTACACTACACGGTGGGGCCAGTGGTGGGGGAAATTATAGTTTTGGGGGTGGACATGCCCTTTAACTAGCGTGATGAACATAAAATATGTATCTTATTACTTTGCTGCGAAATATGTGGTTAAAAATGTGTACAGATACTGCATTTTAATTGGTTGCTGTCTCTTTAAGAGGGTGTAATTGGTGGGTAATGGGGTGTGTCTATAAGTAAGGACTGCAGCCTGAAATGTGTCAGACCTGTATGTCACCAATTCCCAGGCATTTGGTAATGTTTATTTGTTTGGAAATAAAGATGTTTGTAATATTAAACATTTGTAGATCTGCTGTCTATTAACCAGAACTGTCCGGACTGTGCAGCGGTATTCTTTCTTCTCTCTTTGCTTACATTGAGATCAGGGTGGAGACATCCTGCGGCCACGGGCAGGTCAGAACCGGATGGAGAGGACCCGATCGGAGCTGGAGTATATGGGGAAGGACGGGTGCCGCCGTGTTTGACCACGTGGAATATATATTACAGAGCAGACTGGATACATTTTTGAAACAAAAAATATTGCTTCTTACTTACAGCTTCATTAACAATGTAACAATCTATGTAACAGTCTATCTGCTACAGGAGAACTAGGATAACAGCACTGAATAAGCAGAAAAGGGGGGTCCCAGGCACCAGCAACCCCCCCAGGGGTGTTCCTAGAGTTTTTGACAGATGACAGGTGAAACAGGCGTGGCTTCACCATAGAACATAGGCGTGGCTTGTGGAGGTGGGTATGGTGGGCTTACTTACAATGGCTGGTTAACTGGAGGGCTGACTTAACAATGACTGGAGGGCTGACTTAACACTGATTGGTGGACTGGTGCTGAAATGCAGTATTGCAGGAAGGAGGATTTTTTAACTGCCGCCTATTAAGTGTCCTGCAGAGGCGCGCCCTGAGCAAATGTTTCAGTTTACTTCATGGTAGGGGCACCCCTGAATCCCCCCTAAACACGCCCCTGGGTGTCACCTCCCTCATTTGTTTTTCTGTTCTTGGTGCCTGATGTTTCAGGCCCAATTCATGTCAATGCTAAAGGGGATGGGTAGAGGTGCAGGCTATTTGGTCATTAAGCTGCTGGTGAATGGCAAAGGGAGACTGTATTCATGACTAGATCTACCCCACCCCCCAAGTCGTAACAGCAATAGGAAATCTATGGAGCTGAAGGGAAGGGGGGGGGGAGGAGTTAAGAGTTGCTTTCTGCCACAGGAAAATGTATTAGTTAATGGACAGGCATTAGAAATATTTTATGGACAGGCTATTTTTTATGGAATGTCTGTATATTTACCAGCAACAGAACTACCGATCTTGCTTTTTAAATGGCGAGTGCGCTCTGTGCTGCTCTAGCTAAATGGGAGAACACTGAGCAGAAAGCACATTATATTTGCCGCCCTCTCAATGTTTAATCTTTCTGTACCATGAAGGGTACACTGGGAGGAAGAATTTTCCAGAATATTGTGTGACTACGCCCATTTAATGGAGACGTAACGGGTCTCTTGTGATGCAATCCACTACGTTGGCTTTGAATTGACAGATCTGATATACAGCCAATAAGACGCGAGGGTGGGCAGGACTTTATCTGTCTACAGAAATAGAAAGCTGGTGGAAGAGACAAGACTATAGAAGTAAGCACGGTACCGAGAGTTGCTGAGGAAGTTGTAATAATGATTCGTCTCGGGAGCACTGTATTCATTAAGGATCTCTTCCAGTGTGGCCTACCCCGGCTGTCGTTCGTCTCCTTATCCTCCAAACCGTTTAGTTTTCTGGTTAGGCCGACTGACTGCTGCGTTGTAGAAGATGGAAGGCGTGGAGGTGGTGGAAGCAGCTTTAAGAGGCAATACATGAAACGCGCCCTTAGGCTTAGAATTCAGGGCTATTGCTCGAAGCCTGAGGACACAGCAGTGGACAAGGACAACAAAATCCTTACAAACGGCCAGGACATTGCTAATAAATCACCAAAGGATGACAAGTAAGTGTTGATATAACGGTAACAAGCCAAGCACGTGATTACCTGTACCTCAACAGGAAGGAGTTTTTAGCGAGTGACTTCAAGGAAGGGCTAAGTCTTAAAGGGGTAGAGAGAGTCGTGACAACATTTTCTAGTTAAATTGTAGGAGGTGTGAAGTTAAATAGGGAATTGCACTGTCATAATAAATTAGATGTGAGCGACGAAGCTGAAGTTGGTTTCTTATTCAAAAAAGTTGGTTTCTTTTTCAGTTGGTTTCTTATTCACAGACTGAAGTTGGTTTCTTATTCGGATTTGAATAAGAAACTGGTGTATTGCAATAGGTAAACCGCTTTGGGCCACTGAAAAAACACCGCAGACACACACGTACATACCCCTGGCACATAATTCAGTTGAGTCCAGCCTGGCCCAAATTGGTTTTGGGCATGCAAGTTGGCACCAAAGTCTGCAAAATAGCCATTTGAATAAGAACTGGTGTATTGCAATAGGTAAACCAGTTTGGGGGCCACTGAAAAAAACACCGCAGACAGACTTGTACAACCCCTGGCACATATTTCAGTTGAGTCCACCTGGCCCAAATTGGTTTTGGGCATGCAGTTGGCACCAAAGTCTGCAAAAGCCATTTTTGGCACATTTGAATAAGAAACTGTGTATTGCAATAGGTAAACCAGTTTGGGCCACTGAAAAAACACGCAGACAGACTTGTACTACCCCTGGCACATAATTCAGTTGATTCCAGCCTGGCCCAAATTGGTTTTGGGCATGCAAGTTGGCACCAAAGTCTGCAAAATAGCCATTTTTAGCCATTTGAATAAGAAACTGGTGTATTGCAATAGGTAAACCAGTTTGGGCCACTGAAAAAACACTGCAGACAGACTTGTACATACCCCTGGCACATAATTCAGTTGAGTCCAGCCTGGCCCAAATTGGTTTTGGGCATGAAAGTTGGCACCAAAGTCTGCAAAATAGCCATTTTATGACCATTTGATAAGAAACTGGTGTATTGCAATAGGTAAACCAGTTTGGGCCACTGAAAAAACACGCGACAGACTTGTACATACCCCTGGCCACATAATTCGTTGAGTCCAGCCTGGCCCAAATTGGTTTTGGGCATGCAAGTTGGCACCAAAGTCTGCAAAATAGCCATTTTAGCCATTTGAATAGAAACTGTTGTATTGCAATAGTTAAACAGTTGGGCGCCACTGAAAAAACACACGCAGACAGACTTGTACATACCCCTGCCACATAATTCAGTTGAGTCCAGCCTGGCCCAAATTGGTTTTGGGCATGCAGTTGCACCAAAGTCTGCAAAATAGCCATTTTAGCCATTTGAATAAGAAACTGTTGTATTGCATAGGTAAACCAGTTTGGGCCACTGAAAAAACACGCAGACAGACTTGTACATACCCCTGGCACATAATTCAGTTGAGTCCAGCCTGGCCCAAATTGGTTTTGGGCATGCAAGTTGGCACCAAAGTCTGCAAAATAGCCATTTTGCAATTTGAATAAGAAACTGGTGTATTGCAATAGGTAAACCGTTTGGGCCACTGAAAAAACACTGCAGACAGACTTGTACATACCCCTGGCACTAATTCAGTTGAGTCCAGCCTGGCCCAAATTGGTTTTGGGCATGCAAGTTGGCACCAAAGTCTGCAAAATAGCCATTTTTGCACATTTGAATAAGAAACTGGTTGTATTGCAATAGGTAAACCGTTTGGGCCACTAAAAAAACACTGCAGACAGACTTGTACATCACCCCTGGCACATAATTATTGCAGCCTGGCCCTGGCCCAAATTGGTTTTGGGCATGCAAGTTGGCACCAAAGTCTGCAAAATAGCCATTTTTGCACATTTGAAATAAGAAACTGGTGTATTGCAATAGGTAACCAGTTGGGCCACTGAAAAAACACTGCAGACAGACTTGTACATACCCCTGGCACATAATTCAGTTGAGTCCAGCCTGGCCCAAATTGGTTTTGGGCATGCAAGTTGGCACCAAAGTCTGCAAAATAGCCATTTTAGGCCATTTGAAATAAAACTGGTGTATTGCAATAGGTAACCATTTTGGGCCACTGAAAAAACACCTGCAGACAGACTTGTACATACCCCTGGCACATAATTCAGTTGAGTCCAGCCTGGCCCAAATTGGTTTTGGGCATGCAAGTTGGCACCAAATTCTGCAAAATAGCCATTTTGGCCATTTGAATAAGAAACTGTGTATTGCAATAGGTAAACCGCTTTGGGCCACTGAAAAAACACTGCAGACAGACTTGTACATACCCCTGGCACATAATTCAGTTGAGTCCAGCCTGGCCCATTGGTTTTGGGCATGCAGTTTGGCACCAAAGTCTGCAAAATAGCCATTTTTGCACATTTGAATAAGAAACTGTGTATTGCATAGGTAAACGCTTTGGGCCACTGAAAAACAACTGCACACAGATTGTACATACCCCTGGCACATAATTCAGTTGAGTCCAGCCTGGCCCAAATTGGTTTTGGGCATGCAAGTTGGCACCAAAGTCGCAAAAAGCCATTTTTCCATTTTATAAGAAACTGATGTATTGCAATAGGTAAACCGCTTTGGGCCCACTGAAAAACCTGCAGACAGACTTGTACATACCCCTGGCACATAATTCAGTTGAGTCCCACCTGGCCCAAATTGGTTTTGGGCATGCAAGTTGGCACCAAGTCTGCAAAATAGCCATTTTTGCATTTGAATAAGAAACTGGTGTATTGCAATAGGTAAACCGTTTGGGCCTGAAAAAACACCGCAGACAGACTTTGTACATACCCCTGGCACATAATTCAGTTGAGTCCAGCCTGGCCCAAATTGGTTTTGGGCATGCATTTGGCACCAAAGTCTGCAAAATAGCCATTTTAGCACATTTGAATAAGAACTGGTGTATTGCAATAGGTAAACCAGTTTGGGCCACTGAAAAAACACTGGCAACAGACTTGACATACCCCTGGCACATAATTCAGTTGGTCCAGCCTGGCCCAAATTGGTTTTGGGCATGCAATTTGGCACCAAGTCTGCAAAATAGCCATTTTTGCACATTTGAATAAGAACTGGTGTATTGCAATAGGTAAACCATTTGGGCCACTGAAAAAACACTGCAGACAGACTTGTACATACCCCTGGCACATAATTCAGTTTAGTCCAGCCTGGCCCAAATTGGTTTTGGGCATGCAAGTTGGCACCAAAGTCTGCAAAAGCCATTTTGCCATTTGAATAAGAAACTGGTGTATGCAATAGGTAAACCGTTTGGGCCACTAAAAACCACTGCAGACAGACTTGTACATACCCCTGGCACATAATTCATTTGAGTCCAGCCTGCCCAAATTGGTTTTGGGCATGCAAGTTGGCACCAAAGTCTGCAAATATCCATTTTAGCCATTTGAATAAGAAACTGGTGTATTGCAATAGGTAAACCATTTTTGGGCCACTGAAAAACAACACGCAGACAGACTTGTACATACCCCTGGCACATAATTCAGTTGAGTCCAGCCTGGCCCAATTGGTTTTGGGCATGCAAGTTGGCACCAAAGTCTGCAAAATAGCCATTTTGCACTTTTGAATAAGAAACTTGTATTGCAATAGGTAAACCAGTTTGGGGCCACTGAAAAAACACGCAGACAGACTTGACATACCCCTGGCACATAATTCAGTTGAGTCCAGCCTGGCCCAAATTGGTTTTGGGCATGCAGTTGGCACCAAAGTCTGCAAAATAGCCATTTTTGCACATTTGAATAAGAAACTGGATGTATTGCAATAGGTAAACACGCTTTGGGCCACTGAAAAAAACACTGACACAGACTTGTACATACCCCTGGCACATAATCAGTTGAGTCAGCCTGGCCCAAATTGGTTTTGGGGCATGCAAGTTGGCACCAAAGTCTGCAAAATAGCCATTTTTGCACATTTGAATAGAGAACTGATGTATTGCAATAGGTAAACTGCTTGTTTGGCCACTGAAAAAACCACTGCAACAAGATTTGTACATACCCCTGGCAACTAATTCAGTTTAGTCCAGCCTGGCCCCAATGGTTTTGGGCTGCAAGTTGGCACCAAAGTCTGCAAAATAGCCATTTTGCACTTGTGATAAGAAACGGTGTATTGCAATAGGTAAACCAGCTTTGGGCCACTGAAAAACACTGCAGACAGACTTGTACATACCCCTGGCACATAATTCAGTTGAGTCCAGCCTGGCCCAAATTGGTTTTGGGCATGCAAGTTGGCACCAAAGTCTGCAAAATAGCCATTTCTCCATTTGAATAAAACTGGTGTATTGCAAGGTAAACCAGTTTGGGCCACTGAAAAACACCGCAGACAGACTTGTACATACCCCTGGCACATAATTCAGTTGAGTCCAGCCTGGCCCAAATTGGTTTTGGGCATGCAAGTTGGCACCAAAGTCTGCAAAATAGCCATTTTGGCACATTTGAATAAGAACCTGGTGTATTGCAATAGGTAAACCAGTTTGGGCCACTGAAAAAAACACTGCAGACAGACTTTTACATACCCCTGGCACATAATTCAGTTTGAGTCCAGCCTGGCCAAATTGGTTTTGGGCATGCAGTTGGCACCAATCTGCAAAATAGCCATTTTGCACATTTGAATAAGAAACTGGTGTATTGCAATAGGTAAACGCTTTGGGCCACTGAAAAACACACTGCAGACGACTTGTACATACCCCTGGCACATAATTCAGTTAGTCCAGCCTGGCCCAAATTGGTTTTGGGCATGCAATTGGCACCAAAGTCTGCAAAATAGCCATTTTGCCATTTGAAATAGAAACTGGTGGTATTGCAATAGGTAAACCAGTTTGGGCCACGGAAAAAACACTGCAGACAGACTTGTACATACCCCTGGCACATAATTCAGTTTAGTCCAGCCTGGCCCAAATTGGTTTTGGGCATGCAAGTTGGCACCAAGCTGCAAAATACCATTTTAGCCATTTGAATAAGAAACTGGTGTATGGCAATAGGTAAACCAGTTTGGGCCACTGAAAAAACACCTGCAGACAGACTTGTACATACCCCTGGCAACTAATTCAGTTGGTCCAGCCTGGCCCAAATTGGTTTTGGGCTGCAAGTTGGCACCAAAGTCTCAAAATAGCCATTTTGCACATTTGAATAAGAAACTGTGTATTGCAATAGGTAAACCGTTTGGGCCACTGAAAAAACACTGCAGACAGACTTGTACATACCCCTGGCACATAATTCAGTTGAGTCCAGCCTGGCCAAATTGGTTTTGGGCATGCTTTGGCACCAAAGTCGGCAAATAGCCATTTTGCACATTTAAATAAGAAACTGATGTATTGCAATAGGTAACGCTTTGGGCCACTGAAAAAACACCGCAACGACAGATTGTACATACCCCTGGCACATAATTCAGTTGAGTCCACCTGGCCCAAATTGGTTTTGGGCATGCAGTTGCACCAAAGTCTGCAAATAGCCATTTTAGCCATTTGAATAAGAAACTGGTGTATTGCAATAGGTAAACCAGTTTGGGCCCTGAAAAAACACCGCAGACAGACTTGTACATACCCCTGGCACATAATTCTTTTGAGTCCAGCCTGGCCCAAATTGGTTTTGGCATGCAATTTGGCACCAAAGTCTGCAAAATAGCCATTTTTGCCATTTGAATAAGAACCTGTGTTTGCAATAGGTAAACCATTTGGGCCACTGAAAAAACACCTGCAGCAGACTTGTACATACCCCTGGCACATAATTCAGTTGAGTCCACCTGGCCAAATTGGTTTTGGGCATGCAAGTTGGCACCAAAGTCTGCAAAATAGCCATTTTGCACATTTGAATAGAAACTGGTGTATTGCAATAGGTAAACCAGTTTGGGCCACTGAAAAAACACTGCAGACAGACTTTGTACATACCCCTGGCACATAATTCAGTTGAGTCCAGCCTGGCCCAAATTGGTTTTGGGCATGCAAGTTGGCACCAAGTCTGCAAAATAGCCATTTGCACATTTGATAAGAAACGGGTGTATTGCAATAGGTAAACCTTTGGGCCACTAAAAAAACACGCAGACGGACTTGTACATACCCCTGGCACATTTCAGTTTAGTCCAGCCTGGCCCAAATTGGTTTTGGGCATGCAAGTTGGCACCAAAGTCTGCAAAATAGCCATTTTTGCCATTTGAATAGAAACTGTGTATTGCTAGGTAAACCTTTTGGGCCACTGAAAAAACACTCGCACGACTTGTACATACCCCGGGCACATAATTCAGTTGAGCCCAGCCTGCCCAAATTGGTTTTGGGCATGCAAGTTGGCACCAAAGTCTGCAAAATAGCCATTTTTAGCCATTGTAATAGAAACTGGTGTATTGCAATAGGTAAACCTTGGGCCACTGAAAAAACACCGCAGACAGACTTGTACATACCCCTGGCACTAATTCAGTGAGTCCAGCCTGGCCACATTGGTTTTGGGCATGCAAGTTGGCACAAAAGTCTGCAAAATAGCCATTTTTGCACATTTGAATAAGAAACTGTGTATTGCAATAGGTAAACCGTTTGGGCCACTGAAAAACACTGCAGACAGACTTGTACATACCCTGGCACACTAATTCAGTTGAGTCCAGCCTGGCCCAAATTGGTTTTGGGCATGCAGTTGGCACCAAAGTCTCAAAATAGCCATTTTGCACATTTGAATAAGAAACTGTGTATTGCAATAGGTAAACGCTTGGGCCACTGAAAAAACACGCAGCACAGATTGTACTACCCCTGGCACATAATTCAGTTGGTCCAGCCTGGCAAATTGTTTTGGGCATGCAAGTTGGCACCAAGTCTGCAAAATAGCCATTTTGCATTTGAATAAGAACTGGTGATTGCAATAGGTAAACCAGCTTTGGGCCACTGAAAAAACACCGCAGACAGACTTGTACATACCCTGGCACATAATTCAGTTAGTCCAGCCTGGCCCAAATTGGTTTTGGGCATGCAAGTTGGCACCAAAGTCTGCAAAATAGCCATTTTAGCCATTTGAATAAGAACCTGTGTATTGCAATAGGTAAACCGTTTGGGCCACTGAAAAAACACGCAGACAGACTTGTACATACCCCTGGCACATAATTCAGTTGAGTCCAGCCTGGCCCAAATTGGTTTTGGGCATGCAAGTTGGCACCAAGTCTGCAAAATAGCCATTTTTGCACATTTGAATAAGAAATGGTGTATGCAATAGGTAAACCAGTTTGGGCCACTGAAAAAACACGCAGACAGACTGTAACATACCCCTGCACATAATTCAGTTCGTCCAGCCTGGCCCAAATTGGTTTTGGGCATGCAAGTTGGCACCAAAGTCTGCAAAATAGCCATTTTTGCACATTTGAATAAGAAACTGGTGTATTGCAATAGGTAAACTGCTTTGGGCCACTAAAAAAACACTGCAGACGGACTTGTACATACCCCTGGCACATAATTCAGTTTAGTCCAGCCTGGCCCAAATTGGTTTTGGGCATGCAAGTTGGCACCAAAGTCTGCAAAATAGCCATTTTAGCCATTTGAATAAGAAACTGGTGTATTGCAATAGGTAAACCAGTTTGGGCCCCACTGAAAAAACACTGCAGACAGACTTGTACATACCCGGCACATAATTCATTGAGTCCAGCCTGGCCCAAATTGGTTTTGGGCATCAAGTTGGCACCAAAGTCTGCAAAATAGCCATTTTAGCCATTTGAATAAGAACTGGTGTATTGCAATAGGTAAACCAGTTTGGGCACTGAAAAAACACCGCAGACAAACTTGTACATACCCCTGGCACATAATTCAGTTGAGTCCAGCCTGGCCCAAATTGGTTTTGGGCATGCAAGTTGGCACCAAGTCTCAAAATAGCCATTTTAGCACATTTGAATAAGAAACTGGTGTATTGCAATAGGTAAACCAGTTTGGGCCACTGAAAAAACACTGCAGCAGACAGACTTGTACATACCCCTGCACATAATTCAGTTGAGTCCAGCCTGGCCCAATTGGTTTTGGGCATGCAAGTTGGCACCAATTCTGCAAAATAGCCATTTTGCCATTTGAATAAGAAACTGGTGTATTGCAATAGGTAAACCAGTTTGGGCCACTGAAAAAACACACTGCAGACAATGTACTACCCCTGGCACATAATTCAGTTGAGTCCAGCCTGGCCCAAATTGGTTTTGGGCATGCAAGTTGGCACCAAGTCTGCAAAATAGCCATTTTGCACATTTGAATAAGAAAACTGGTGTATTGCAATAGTAAACCAGTTTGGGCCACTGAAAAAACACTGCAACAGACTTGTACTACCCCTGGCACATAATTCAGTTGAGTCCAGCCTGGCCCAAATTGGTTTTGGGCATGCAAGTTGGCACCAAAGTCTGCAAAATAGCCATTTTTGCACATTTGAATAAGAAACTGGTGTATTGCAATAGTTAACCGTTTGGGCCACTAAAAAAACACTGCAGACGGACTTGTCACATACCCCTGGCACATAATTCAGTTAGTCCAGCCTGGCCCAAATTGGTTTTGGGCATGCAAGTTGGCACCAAAGTCTGCAAAATAGCCATTTTAGCCATTTGAATAAAAACTGGTGTATTGCAATAGGTAAACCAGTTTGGGCCACTGAAAAAACACTGCAGACAGACTGTACATACCCCTGGCACATAATTCAGTTGAGTCCAGCCTGGCCCAAATTGTGTTTGGGCATGCAAGTTGGCACCAAAGTCTGCAAATAGCCATTTTAGGCCATTTGAATAAGAAACTGGTGTTGTCATAGGTAAACTTTGGGCCACTGAAAAAAGCACCGAGACAACTTGTACATACCCCTGGCACATAATTCAGTTTGAGTCCAGCCTGGCCCAAATTGGTTTTGGGCATGCAGTTGGCACCAAAGTCTGCAAAATAGCCATTTTTGCACATTTGAATAAGAAACTGATGTATTGCAATAGGTAAACCGCTTGGGCCACTGAAAAAACACTGCAACAGACTTGTACATACCCCTGGCACATAATTCAGTTGAGTCCAGCCTGGCCCAAATTGGTTTTGGGCATGCATTTGGCACCAAGTCTGCAAAATAGCCATTTTGCACATTGAAAATAAGAAACTGTGTATTGCAATAGGTAAACGCTTTGGGCCACTGAAAAAAAAACCTGCACACAGAGTTTGTCCATACCCCTGGCACATAATTCAGTTGAGTCAGCCTGGCCCAAATTGGTTTTGGGCATGCAAGTTGGCACCAAAGTCTGCAAAATAGCCATTTTAGCCATTTGAATAAGAAACTGGTGTATTGCAATAGGTAAACCAGTTTGGGCCACTGAAAAACACCGCAGACAGACTTGTACATACCCCTGGCACATAATTCAGTTAGTCCAGCCTGGCCCAAATTGGTTTTGGGCATGCAATTGGCACCAAAGTCTGCAAAATAGCCATTTTAGCCATTTGAATAAGAACGGTGTATTGCAATAGGTAAACCAGTTGGGCCACTGAAAAAAACACCGCAGACAGACTTGTCATACCCCTGGCACATAATTCAGTTGGTCAGCCTGGCCCAAATTGGTTTTGGGCATGCAAGTTGGCACCAAAGTCTGCAAAATAGCCATTTTAGCCATTTGAATAAGAAACTGGTGTATTGCAATAGGTAAACCAGTTTGGGCCACTGAAAAAACACTGCAGACAGAGTTGTACATACCCCTGGCACATAATTCAGTTGAGTCCAGCCTGGCCCAAATTGGTTTTGGGCATGCAAGTTGGCACCAAAGTCTGCAAAATAGCCATTTTTGCACATTTGAATAAGAAACTGGTGTATTGCAATAGGTAAACTGCTTTGGGCCACTAAAAAAACACTGCAGACAGACTTGTACATACCCCTGGCACATAATTCAGTTGAGTCCAGCCTGGCCCAAATTGGTTTTGGGCATGCAAGTTGGCACCAAAGTCTGCAAAATAGCCATTTTTGCACATTTGAATAAGAAACTGATGTATTGCAATAGGTAAACCGCTTTGGGCCACTGAAAAAACACTGCAGACAGAGTTGTACATACCCCTGGCACATAATTCAGTTGAGTCCAGCCTGGCCCAAATTGGTTTTGGGCATGCAAGTTGGCACCAAAGTCTGCAAAATAGCCATTTTTGCAATTTGAAAGAAACTGGTGTATTGCAATAGGTAAACCCGTTTGGGCCACTGAAAAAACACTGCAGACAGACTTGTACATACCCCTGGCACTAATTCAGTTGAGTCCCAGCCTGGCCCAAATTGGTTTTGGCATGAAGTTGGCACCAAAGTCTGCAAAATAGCCATTTTTGCACATTTGAATAAAGAAACTGGTTTATTGCAATAGGTAAACCGTTTGGGCCACTAAAAAAAACACTGCAGACGAGACTTGTACATACCCCTGGCACATATTAGTTGCAGGCCTCGCAGCCCTGGCCCAAATTGGTTTTGGGCATGCAAGTTGGCACCAAAGTCTGCAAAAATAGCCATTTTGCCATTTGAATAAGAAACTGGTGTATTGCAATAGGTAAACCAGTTGGGGCCACTGAAAAAAACACTGCAGACAGACTTGTACATACCCCTGCACATATTCAGTTGAGTCCAGCCTGGCCCAAATTGGTTTTGGGCATGCAAGTTGGCACCAAAGTCGCAAAATAGCCATTTTAGCCATTTGAAATAAAACTGGTGTATTGCAATAGGTAAACCTTTTGGGCCACTGAAAAAACACCGCAGACAGACTTGTACATACCCCTGGCACATAATTCAGTTGAGTCCAGCCTGGCCCAAATTGGTTTTTGGGCATGCAAGTTGGCACCAATCTGCAAAATAGCCATTTTGGCACATTTGAATAAGAAACTGTGTATTGCAATAGGTAACCGCTTTGGGCCACTGAAAAAACACTGCCAGACAGACTTGTACATACCCCTGGCACATAATTCAGTGAGTCCAGCCTGGCCCAATTGGTTTTGGGCATGCAGTTGGCACCAAAGTCTGCAAAATACCATTTTTGCAACATTTGAATAAGAAACTGTGTATTGCATAGGTAAACGCTTTGGGCCACTGAAAAACAACTGCACACAGACTTGTACATACCCCTGGCACATAATTCAGTTGAGTCCAGCCTGGCCCAAATTGGTTTTGGGGCATGCAAGTTGGCACCAAATTCGTGCAAATAAGCCATTT
The DNA here is from genome assembly GCA_019447015.1 of Hymenochirus boettgeri. Lineage (NCBI taxonomy): Eukaryota > Metazoa > Chordata > Amphibia > Anura > Pipidae > Hymenochirus > Hymenochirus boettgeri. The sequence continues at coordinate 26,189 of JAACNH010000953.1, read as the reverse complement.
TAGCCATTTGATAAGAACTGGTGTATTGCAATAGGTAAACCAGTTTGGGCCCCTGAAAACCGCAGACAGACTTGTACATACCCCTGGGCACATAATCAGTTTGAGTCCCCCTGGCCCAAATTGGTTTTGGGCATGCAAGTTGGCACCAAGTCTGCAAAATAGCCATTTTATGCCATTTGAATAAGAACCTGGTGTATTGCAATAGGTAAACCAGTTGGGGCCACTGAAAAAACACGCAGACAGACTTTGTACATACCCCTGGCACATAATTCAGTTGAGTCCAGCCTGGCCCAAATTGGTTTTGGGCATGCATTTGGCACCAAAGTCTGCAAAATAGCCATTTTTGCACATTTGAATAAGAAACTGGTGTATTGCAATAGGTAAACCAGTTTGGGCCACTGAAAAAACACTGGCAACAGACTTGTACATACCCCTGGCACATAATTCAGTTGGTCCAGCCTGGCCCAATTAGGTTTTGGGCATGCAATTGGCACCAAGTCTGCAAAATAGCCATTTTTGCACATTTGAAATAAGAAACTGGTGTATTGCAATAGGTAAACGCTTTGGGCCACTGAAAAAACACTGCAGACGACTTGTACATACCCCTGGCACATATTCAGTTAGTCCAGCCTGGCCCAAATTGGTTTTGGGCATGCAAGTTGGCACCAAAGTCTGCAAAATGCCATTTTAAGCCATTTAAATAAGAAACTGGTGTATTGCAATAGGTAAAACCAGTTTGGGCCACTGAAAAACACACTGCAGACAGACTTGTTACATACCCCTGGCACATAATTCAGTTGAGTCCAGCCTGGCCCAAATTGGTTTTGGGCATGCAAGTTGGCACCAAAGTCTGCAAATATAGCCATTTTGCCATTTGAATAGAAACTGGTGTATTGCAATAGGTAAACCATTTTTGGGCCACTGAAAAAACACTGCAGACAGACTTGTACATACCCCTGGCACATAATTCAGTTGAGTCCAGCCTGGCCCAATTGGTTTGGGCATGCAAGTTGGCACCAAAGTCTGCAAAATAGCCATTTTTTGCACTTTTGAATAAGAAACTATGTATTGCAAAGGTAAAACCGTTTGGGCCACTGAAAAAACACTGCAGACAGACTTGTACATACCCCTGGCACATAATTCAGTTGAGTCCAGCCTGGCCCAAATTGGTTTTGGGCATGCAGTTGGCACCAAAGTCTGCAAAATAGCCATTTTTGCCATTTGAATAAGAAACTGGTGTATTGCAATAGGTAAACACGTTTGGGCCACTGAAAAAACACTGCACAGACTTGTACATACCCCTGGCACATAATTCAGTTTGAGTCAGCCTGGCCCAAATTGGTTTTGGGCATGCAAGTTGGCACCAAAGTCTGCAAAATAGCCATTTTGCCATTTGAATAGAGAACTGTGTATTGCAATAGGTAAACCGGTTTGGGCCACTGAAAAAACCACGCACCACAGACTTGTACATACCCCTGGCAACTAATTCTTAGTCCAGCCTGGCCCAATTGGTTTTGGGCATGCAGTTGGCACCAAAGTCTGCAAAATGCCATTTTAGCCATTGTGATAAGAAACGGTGTATTGCAATAGGTAAACCAGTTTGGGCCACTGAAAAACACCTGCAGACAGACTTGTACATACCCCTGGCACATAATTCATTGAGTCCAGCCTGGCCCAAATGGTTTTTGGGCATGCAAGTTGGCACCAAAGTCTGCAAAATAGCCATTTTCCATTTGAATAAAAACTGGTGTATTGCAAGGTAAACCAGTTTGGGCCACTGAAAAACACACGCAGACAGACTTGTACATACCCCTGGCACATAATTCAGTTGAGTCCAGCCTGGCCCAAATTGGTTTTGGGCATGCAATTTGGCACCAAAGTCTGCAAAATAGCCATTTTGCACATTTGAATAAGAACCTGGTGATTGCAATAGGTAAACCAGTTTGGGCCACTGAAAAAAACACTGCAGACAGACTTGTTACATACCCCTGGCACATAATTCAGTTTGAGTCCAGCCTGCGCCAAATTGGTTTTGGGCATGCAAGTGGCACCAATTCTGCAAATAGCCATTTTAGCACATTGATAAGAACTGGTGTATTGCAATAGGTAAACCGTTTGGGCCACTAAAACACACTGCAGACGGACTTGTACATACCCCTGGCACATAATTCAGTTTAAGTCCAGCCTGGCCCAAATTGGTTTTGGGCATGCAATTTGGCACCAAAGTCTGCAAAATAGCCATTTTAGCCATTTGAAATAAGAAACTGGTGATTGCAATAGGTAAACCAGTTGGGCCACAAAAAACACTGCAGACAGACTTGTACATACCCCTGGCACATAATTCAGTTTAGTCAGCCTGGCCCAAATTGGTTTTGGGCATGCAAGTTGGCACCAAAGTCTGCAAAATACCATTTTGCACATTTGAATAAGAAACTGGTGTATTGCAATAGGTAAACCAGTTTGGGCCACTGAAAAAACACGCAGACAGACTTGTACATACCCCTGGCACATAATTCATTGTGTCCAGCCTGGCCCAAATTGGTTTTTGGGCATGCAATTTGGCACCAAAGTCTCAAAATAGCCATTTTGCACATTTGAATAAGAAACTGATGTATTGCAATAGGTAAACCGCTTTGGGCCACTGAAAAAACACTGCAGACAGACTTGTACATACCCTGGCACATAATTCAGTTGAGTCCAGCCTGGCCAAATTGGTTTTGGGCATGCACTTTGGCACCAAAGTCGGCAACAAAGCCATTTTTGCACATTTGAATAAAGAAACTGTGTATTGCAATAGGTAAACGCTTTTGGGCCACTGAAAAACCCGCACACAGACAGACTTGTACATACCCCTGGCACATAATTCAGTTGAGTCCAGCCTGGCCCAAATTGGTTTTGGGCATGCCAGTTTGCACCAAAGTCTGCAAATAGCCATTTTAGCCATTTGATAAGAAACTGGTGTATTGCAATAGGTAACCAGTTTGGGGCCACTGAAAAAACACCGCAGACAACTTGTACATACCCTGGCACATAATTCAGTTGAGTCCAGCCTGGCCCAAATTGGTTTTGGGCATGCAATTTGGCACCAAAGTCTGCAAAATAGCCATTTTTGCCATTTGAATAAGACCTGATGTTTGCAATAGGTAAACCAGTTTTTGGGCCACTGAAAAAACACTGCAGCACAGACTTGTACATACCCCTGGCACATAATTCAGTTGAGTCCAGCCTGGCCCCAATTGGTTTTGGGCATGCAAGTTGGCACCAAAGCTGCAAAATAGCCATTTTTGCACATTTGAATAAGAAACTGGTGTATTGCAATAGGTAACAGCTTTGGGCCACTGAAAAACACTGCAGACAGACTTGTACATACCCCTGGCACATAATTCAGTTGAGTCCAGCCTGGCCCAATTGGTTTTGGGCATGCAAGTTGGCACCAAAGTCTGCAAAATAGCCATTTTAGCACATTTGATAAGAAACGGGTGTATTGCAATAGGTAACTGCTTTGGGCCACTAAAAAAACACTGCAGACGGACTTGTACATACCCCTGGCACTATTTCATTTAGTCCAGCCTGGCCCAAATTGGTTTTGGGCATGCAAGTTGGCACCAAAGTCTGCAAAATAGCCATTTTAGCCATTTGAATAGAAACTGGTGTATTGCACTAGGTAAACCTTTTGGGCCACTGAAAAAACACACCGCAGACGACTTGTACATACCCCGGCACATAATTCAGTTGAGCCCAGCCTGGCCCAAATTGGTTTTGGGCATGCAAGTTGGCACCAAAGTCTGCAAAATAGCCATTTTTGCACATTTAATAGAAACTGGTGTATTGCAATAGGTAAACGCATTTGGGCCACTGAAAAAACACCGCAGACAGACTTGTACATACCCCTGGCCACATAATTCAGTTGAGTCCAGCCTGGCCAATTGGTTTTGGGCATGCAGTTGGCACAAAAGTCTGCAAAATAGCCATTTTTGCACATTTGAATAAGAAACGATGTATTGCAATAGGTAAACCTGCTTTGGGCCACTGAAAAAACCTGCAGACAGACTTGTACATACCCTGGCCACTAATTCAGTTGAGTCCCCAGCCTGGCCCAAATTGGTTTTGGGCATGCAGGTTGGCACCAAAGTCTGCAAAATAGCCATTTTTAGCCATTTGAATAAGAACTGTGTATGGCAATAGGTAAACCATTTGGGCCACTGAAAAAACACGCAGACAGATTGTACTACCCCTGGCACATAATTCAGTTGGTCCAGCCTGGCCCAAATTGGTTTTGGGCATGCAAGTTGGCACCAAAGTCTGCAAAATAGCCATTTTAGCCATTTGAATAAGAACTGGTGTATTGCAATAGGTAAACCAGTTTGGGCCACTGAAAAAACACCGCAGACAGACTTGTACATACCCTGGCACATAATTCAGTTAGTCCAGCCTGGCCCAAATTGGTTTTGGGCATGCAAGTTGGCACCAAAGTCTGCAAAATAGCCATTTGCACATTTGAATAAGAACCTGTGTATTGCAATAGGTAAACCCGTTTGGGCCACTGAAAAAACACCTGCAGACAGACTTGTACATACCCCTGGCACATAATTCAGTTGAGTCCAGCCTGGCCCAAATTGGTTTTGGGCATGCAAGTTGGCACCGTCTGCAAAATAGCCATTTTTGCACATTTGAATAAGAAACTGGTGTATGTGCAATAGGTAAACCAGTTTGGGCCACTGAAAAAACACTGCAGACAGACTTGTACATACCCCTGCACATAATTCAGTTGTCCAGCCTGGCCCAAATTGGTTTTGGGCATGCAAGTTGGCACCAAAGTCTGCAAAGAGCCATTTTGCACATTTGAATAAGAAACTGGTGTATTGCAATAGGTAAACCTTTGGCACTAAAAAAACACTGCAGACGGACTTGTACATACCCCTGGCACATAATTCAGTTGAGTCCAGCCTGGCCCAAATTGGTTTTGGGCATGCAAGTTGGCACCAAAGTCTGCAAAATAGCCATTTTAGCGCATTTGAAATAAGAAACTGGTGTATTGCAATAGGTAAACCAGTTTGGGCCACTGAAAAAACACGCAGACAGACTTGTACATACCCTGGCACATAATTCAGTTGAGTCCAGCCTGGCCCAAATTGGTTTGGGCATGCAAGTTGGCACCAAGTCTGCAAAATAGCCATTTTGGCACATTTGAAATAGAAACTGGTGTATTGCAATAGGTAAACCAGTTTGGGCCACTGAAAAAACACCGCAGACAGACTTGTACATACCCCTGGCCCATAATTCAGTTGATTCCAGCCTGGCCAAATTGGTTTTGGGGCATGCAGTTGGCACCAAAGTCTGCAAAATAGCCATTTTTGCACATTTGAATAAGAAACTTGTGTATTGCAATAGGTAAACCGCTTTGGGCCACTGAAAAAACACTGCAGACAGGACTTGTACATACCCCGGCACATAATTCAGTTGAGTCCAGCCTGGCCCAAATTGGTTTTGGGCATGCAAGTTGGCACCAAAGTCTGCAAAATAGCCATTTTAGCCATTTGAATAAGAAACTGGTGTATTGCAATAGGTAAAACCGTTTGGGCCACTGAAAAAAACACCGCGACAGACACTGTACATACCCCTGGCACATAATTCAGTTGAGTCCAGCCTGGCCCAAATTGGTTTTGGGCATGCAAGTTGGCACCAAAGTCTGCAAAATAGCCATTTTAGCCATTTGAATAAGAAACTGGTGTATTGCAATAGGTAAACCAGTTTGGGCCACTGAAAAACACCGCAGACAGACACGTACATACCCCTGGCACATAATTCAGTTGAGTTCCAGCCTGGCCCAAATTGGTTTTGGGCATGCAAGTTGGCACCAAAGTCTGCAAATAGCCATTTTGGCCATTTGAATAAGAAACGGTGTATTGCAATAGGTAAACCAGCTTGTGGGCCACTGAAAAAACACTGCAGACAGAACGTACATACCCCTGGCACATAATTCAGTTAGTCCAGCCTGGCCAAATTGGTTTTGGGCATGCAAGTTGGCACCAAAGTCTGCAAAATAGCCATTTTGCACATTTGATAAGAAACTGATGTATTGCAATAGGTAACCGCTTTGGGCCACTGAAAAAAACACTGCAGACAGATTGTACATACCCCTGGCACTAATTCAGTGAGTCCAGCCTGGCCCAAATTGGTTTTGGCATGCAAGTTGGCACCAAAGTCTGCAAAATAGCCATTTTAGCCATTTGAATAAGAAACTGAGTGTATTGCAAGTTAAACCAGTTTGGCCACTGAAAAACACCGCAACGACTTGTACATACCCCTGGCACATAATTCAGTTGAGTCCAGCCTGGCCCAAATTGGTTTGGCATGCAGTTGGCACCAAAGTCTGCAAAATAGCCATTTTAGGCCATTTGAATAAGAAACTGTGTATTGCAATAGGTAAACCAGTTTGGGCCACTGAAAAAACACCCAACAGATTGTACATACCCCTGCTGCACATAATTCAGTTGATCCAGCCTGGCCCAAATTGGTTTTGGGCATGCAAGTTGGCACCAAAGTTGCAAAATAGCCATTTTGCCATTTAATAAAAACTGATGTATTGCAATAGGTAAACCCTTTGGGCCACTGAAAAAACACTGCAACAGATTGTACATACCCCTGGCACATAATTCAGTTGAGTCCAGCCTGGCCCAAATTGGTTTTGGGCATCAAGTTGGCACCAAGTCTGCAAAATAGCCATTTTATGCCATTTGAATAAGAAACTGATGTATTGCAATAGGTAAACCTTTGGGCCACTGAAAAAAACACGCAGACAGACTTGTACATACCCCGGCACATAATTCAGTTGAGTCCAGCCTGGCCCAAATTGGTTTTGGGCATGCAAGTTGGCACCAAGTCTGCAAAATAGCCATTTTAGCCATTTGAATAAGAAACTGTGTATTGCAATAGGTAAACCAGAACTGAACTTTGGGCCACGAAAAACACTGCAGACAGATTGTACATACCCCTGACACATATTCAGTTGAGTCCACCTGGCCCAAATTGGTTTGTGTCCATGCAGTTGGCACCAAATTCTGCAAAATAGCCTTTTTGCACATTTGAATAAGAAACTGTATGTATTGCAATAGGTAAACCGCTTTGGGCCACTGAAAACACTGCAGACAAGTTGTACATACCCCCTGGCACATAATTCAGTTGAGTCCACGCCTGGCCCAAATTGGTTTTGGGCATGCAAGTTGGCACCAAAGTCTGCAAAATAGCCATTTTAGCCATTTGAATAAGAAACTGTTGTATGCAATAGTAAACCCAGTTGGGCCACTGAAAAAACACCGCAGACAGACTTGTACATACCCGGTCACATAATTCAGGTTGAGTCCAGCCTGGCCCAAATTGGTTTTGGGCGCAAGTTGGCACCAAAGTCTGCAAAATAGCCATTTTTGCACATTTGAATAAGAAACTGGTGTATTGCATAGGTAAACCAGTTTGGGCCACGAAAAAACACTTGCAGACAGACTTGTACATACCCCTGGCACATATTCAGTTGAGTCCAGCTGGCCCAAATTGGTTTTTGGCATGCAGTTGGCACCAAGTCTGCAATAGCCATTTTTGCACATTTGAATCAGAAACGGTGTATTGCAATAGGTAAACACGCTTTGGGCCACTAAAAAAAACACTGCAAGACGGACTTGTACATACCCTGGCACATAATTCAGTTAGGTCACCCTGGCCCAAATTGGTTTTGGGCATGCAGTTGGCACCAAAGTCTGCAAAATAGCCATTTTGCACATTTGAATAAGAAACTGTGTATTGCAATAGGTAAACCAGTTTGGCCACTGAAAAAACACCGCAACAGCTTGTACATACCCTGCACATATTCAGTTGAGTCCAGCCTGGCCCAAATTGGTTTTGGGCATGCAAGTTGGCACCAAGTCTGCAAAATAGCCTTTTTGCACATTTAATAAGAAACTGATGTATTGCAATAGGTAAACCATTTTTGGGCCACTGAAAAAACCCGCAGACAGACTTGTACATACCCTGGCACATAATTCAGTTGAGTCCAGCCTGGCCCAAATTGGTTTTGGGCATGCTGTTGGCACCAAAGTCTGCAAAATAGCCATTTTAGCCATTTGAATAAGAAACTGGTGTATTGCAATAGGTAACCAGTTTGGGCCACTGAAAAAACAAACCGCAGACAGACTTGTACATACCCCTGGCACATAATCAGTTTAGTCCAGCCTGGCCCAATTGGTTTTGGCATGCAGTTGGCACCAAAGTCTGCAAATAGCCATTTTAGCCATTTGATAAGAAACTGGTGTATTGCATAGGTAAACCGTTTGGGCCACTGAAAAAAAAACCGCAGACAGACAGTACATACCCCTGGCACATATTCATTGAGTCCAGCCTGGCCCAAATTGGTTTTGGCATGCAAGTTGGCACCAAAGTCTGCAAAATAGCCATTTTTTGCCACATTTGAATAAGAAACTGATGTATTGCAATAGGTAACTGCTTTGGGCCACTGCAAAATGCAACACAGGTTGTACATACCCTTGGCACAACACACATACATATATTGTACAGTACCACCTGCACCACCCAACCAATTGGGCCGGGCTGGACTCAACTGAATATGTGCCAGGGTAATGCCAAAACTCGTCTGCAGTGTTTTTTCAGTGCCCAAAGCGGTTTAGCCCTCATGCAATACAGATACATCCGTTTCTAATTCAAATGTGTCAAAAAATGGCTTATTTTGGCAGAACATTGGTGGCGCCAACTGTGCAATGCCCAAAAAAACCATGGGCCAGGCTGGACTCAACTGAATTATGTCAGGGGATGTACACTCTGTCTGCTGTGTTTTTTCAGTGGGCCCAAGGGTTTTACCTATTGTCAATACATCATGTTTCTATCAAATGTGCAAAAATGAGCTATTTTGCCGACTTTTGCCAACTTGCATGCCCAAAACCATTTGGGCCAGGCTTGGACTTAACTGAATTATTGCCAGTGGTATGTAAATTCTGTTGGGTGTTTTTTTTTTCAGTGTTGCCCAACTGGTTTAACCTTTGGCAAACACCAGTTTCTTATTCAAATGGCTAAAACTGGGCTTATTTTCGACTTTGGTGGTTCCAACTTGCATGCCAAAACCAATTTTGGGCCAGGCTGGCGACTCAACTGAATTATGCCAGGTATGTACAGTCTGTCTGCGTGTTTTCATAGTGGCCCAAACTGGTTACCTATTGCAATACACCAGTTTCTTATTCAAAGGTAAAATGGCTATTTTTGGCAGACTTTGGTGCAAACTTGGATGCCCAAAACCATTTTGGGCCAAGTGTACTCAACTGAATTGTGTGCCAGGGTCATGTCACTCTGGTGCAGTGTTTTTTTTCAGTGGCCAGCAGTTTTACCCTATTGCAATACATAGTTCTTATCAATGGCAAAAAAGCTATGGGGGTGTGGCAACTGTGTGTGTGCCAACTGGTGATTCCCAAAAACACCACTTGGCAGGTGGATCTCACTGAATTATGTGCCAGGGGAGTACAACCTGTCTGCCAGTGTTTTTTTCGTGGCCAAAAGCTGGTTACCTATTGAATACATCAGTTTCTTATTAAATGTGCAAAATGGCTATTTGCAGACTGTGGTGCCAACTTGCATGCCCAAACCAAATTGGGCCGGGCTGGACCAATGAATAGTCCAGGGGTACATTTACAATCTGTGTGCCGTTTTTTTTCAGTGGGCCCAAAGCAGTTTAACCTATTGCAATCAATCAGTTTTCTTATTCAATGTGCGTCAAAAAATGGCTATTTTGCAGACTTTGGTGCCAACTATGCATGCCCAAACCCAATTTGGGCCAGGCTGGACTCAAGAATTATGTGCACAGGGGTTGTACAAGTCGGTCTGCAGGTTTTTTTTTTCCTGTGGCCCAAGGGTTTACCTTTGCATACAACGTTCTTATTCACATGTGGCAAAATGGCTATTTTGCATGACTGGTGGTCAACTTGCATGCCCAAAACCATTTGGGCCAGGCTGTACTCAACTGAATTATGTGCCCAGGGTATGTCAAAGTCTGTCTGCGTGTTTTTCAGGGCCAGCACTGGTTAACCCTTATTGCCATATCACCAGTTTCTTATCAAAGGCTAAAAGGCTATTTGCAGACTTTGGGTGCCAACTTGCAATGCGCCCAAACCAATTGTTGGCCAGGCTGGACCAACGAATTATGTGCCAGGTGTCATGTACACATCTGTCTGCAGTGTTTTTTTCAAGTGGTCCCAAACTGGTTTCACCTATTGCATATCCCAGTTTCTTATTCAAATGGCAAAATGGCTATTTTGCAGACTTTGGTCACTTGCAGCCCAAAACCAATTTGGCCAGGCTGGACTCAACTGAATTAATGTGCGCGGGGTATGTAACAACTCTGTCTTCAGTGTTTTTTTTTTCAGTGGCCCAAAGGCGTTTACACCTATTGCAATACATCAGTTTTTTATTCAATGTGTCAAAAATGGCTATTTTGCAGACTTTGGTGCCAACTTGCATGCCCAAAACCAATTTGGCCAGGCTGGACTCAACTGAATACTGTGCCAGGGGTATGTACAAGTCTTTCTGCGTGTTTTTTTTTCAGTGGCCCAAAGCAGGTTTTTACCTATGTGCCAATACACCAGTTTCTTAGTTCAAGAGCTAATGGCTATTTTGCAGACTTGGTGCCAACTGTCATGCCCAAAACCAATTTGGTGCCAGGCTGGACTCAACTGAATTATGTGCCAGGGGTTGTACAAGTCGGTCTGCGTGTTTTTTTAGTGGCCCAAATGGTTTACCTATTGCATACACCAGTTTTCTCTTATCAATGGCAAAATGGCTTTTTTGTCAGACTTTGGTCCAACTTGCATGCCCAAAACCAATTTGGTCCAGGCTGGTGACTCAACTGAATTATGTGCCAGGGGTATGTACAAGTCTGTCTGCGTGTTTTTTCAGTGGCCCAAACTGGTTTACCTATTGCAATACACAGTTTCTTATTCAAAGGGCTAAATGGGCTATTTTGCAGACTTTGGTGCCAACTTGCATGCCCAAACCAATTTTGGGCCAGGCTGGACTCAACTGAATTATGTGCCAGGGGTATGTACAAGTCCCGTCTGCAGTTTTTTTTAGTGGCCCAAAGCGTTTACCTATTGCAATACACCAGTTTCTTATTCAAATGTGCAAAAATGCTATTTGGCAGACTTGGTGCCAACTTGCATGCCCAAAACCAATTTGGGGCCAGGCTGGACTCAACTGAATTATGTGCCAGGTATGTACAGGGGGTGAGTTCGGTCTGCGGTGTTTTTACAGTGCCAAACTGGTTTACCTATTGAATAAACCCAGTTTTCTATTCAAATGGTTAAAATGGCTATTTTGCAGACTTTGGTGCCAACTTGCATGCCCAAAACCATTTTGGGCCCTGGCTGGACTCAACTGAATTATGTGCCAGGGGTATTTACAAGTCTGTCTGCTGTGTGTTTTTTTCAGTGGCCCAAGCTGTTTACCTATTGCAAATACAAGTTTCTTATTCAAATGCTAAAATGGCTATTTTGCAGACTTTGGTGCAACTTGCATGCCCAAAACCAATTTGGTGCCAGGCTGGACTCAACTGAATTATGTGCAGGGGTATGTACAATCTCGTCGCGCAGTGTTTTTTTAGTGGCCCCAAAGCCGTTTAAACAATAAACTATATTGCAATACATCAGTTTACTTATTCACATGGCAAAAATAGCTATTTTGCAGACTTTGGTGCAACTTGATGCCCAAAACCAATTTGCCAGGCTGACTCAACTGAATTATGTGGTCCAGGGGGGGTATGTACAGGGGGGAACTCTTCTCAGGGTTTTTCAGTGGCCAAATATATATATATAGAAATATATATATATATATATATATAATGTCTATAAGGTGTGCAGTACCTTTCTGATTGGTGTTTTTTTATATATATATATATATATATATATATATATATATACACAATATATATATATATACATACAAATACTAACACACACACCAATCAGGAAGGTAATGCACACCTTATATCTTCATCTACCTGGTGTTGTGTGGAGGAGATCGGCTGTATTACTCCAAAATATCCAGAAAACCAGTTTCACACCGCACACAGGTTTTAATCTTCAGCTTTCTTTATTTCACATTAGCACATGTAAAGCGTACAACGTTTCAGGGTTGGCACACCCCTTCCTCAGGTACAAAACGGCTATATATTTTCGTTTTTTGACATGTTGTATGGACAGATTTGAGGCATCTGTGTTCCTTGAAGCACCCGCTATATATATATATCATAATAAAGAAGAAAGAAGACTGAGTGCAGACATCATTACACGATTATATATATATTTTTTTTTTTTTTTATGTACTGAACTATGCATTTGTTCACGTCTGACCGTTTGTTCGATCCAGACGAACAGACGATTGAGGTCTGTCGCCCCAAACCAGTAGATATTTTCAGACAACCAACCGAAAGTGGCATGAATCGGTCGGTCGGCCTAAAATATCTGCTGGTGTGTACCCAGCCTAACTGTTAATCCAGAGAAAGTAAAAAAAAAAAAAAAAAAAAAACAGAATTAAAGGGAATCTCCACCCCCAAAACCATAATTTAAAAGTTAATGGCCATTACACTAGCTTTAAAACAAGCCAAACCAAATAGCCAATTTTAAGATACATACCTTTCTACAACCTTCTTTTTGCAGACCAGGAGCATCTCAGTTTAAATCCAAGCCCTCTGACGTCTGCCACATCCGTGCCATATCCATTCCCACACAGCCTTCATCCTCCCCCCCCCCCCCCCCCACCCCACCACCATCCTCACTTGTCCCTCCATGTAGCGAAAAATCCTTTACAGATATGAGACGCCCCCTGCCAAGACTTAACCCGTGTTATTTCTTAAAAAAAAACAAAAAAAAACACAGAACTGTACTTCCAGCCCTTAGTTCCCGCTGCGCTCTCCATGACATCAGCCGCGTCTGAGATTGGCTGCCTCTTAGCAAATCAGACACGCGTCTGCCTGACCGACCCCCTGCTTGCAAGTTTCGGCAGGCAGGGAACCGGATCAATGTGCCGAAGGAGGGAAGGATCTGTAAGTAAAGTTTTGGACATTTTTTCCTGCGGTTGGCAGTTGGAGGTGGAGAAGGGGGAAACTATGTTATGTCAAAAGTTGAACATACCCTATAAGAAGGAGGGAAAAAATATAATCAGAAATATCCCTGGATCAATACCAGTAACATGCAACATTCGTTGTTTTTAGAAAATTATCCATCTTTTTTTCTTTTCTCTTAAACTATCCAATGAACCTGCCATCAACACATCCAATGGAAGACAGTTCCATAGCGTTACCGTTCTCACAGTGAAAAACCCTTTCCGAACCTGAAGACTAAATTTCTTAAGGGATGTCCTCTGACATGCTCTATTGGTGAACAATGCCCCATGTAGTTTATTGTATGGCCTGTTAATGTATTTATACACAGTAACCATATCCCAACGCAAGCGCCTTTTCTATAGTGTACACAATCCCCTTATTAATTTAGTTGCCCTTCTCTGAATCCTTTCCATTTCAAAGATGTCCTTTTTGTACACAGGATTCCAAAATTGCACTGCATATTCCAAATGAGGCCTTACCAATGCTTTGTAAAGAGGGAGAATTACATTTTCCTCCCTTGAATCCATACCTCTCTTTATACAAGACAATACCATGCTGGCTCTGGCTATTGCTGCCTGGCACTGCTTGCTACCTTTAAGTTTGTTATCCACCAAGATCCTTTTCCAACAGTGAATACTTTACACATAGTGAGTATAAGAAGAACAAGTATGTTTAAGTCCAAAATGCATCACTTTACATTTATCACCATTGAATCTCATCTGCCACTTAGCAGCCCAATGTGACAATCTATCTAGATCCACCTGCAACGACCGCACATGGTCGACAAAGTTTTGGATCATCCGCACACACAGAAACCTTGCTGACAATACCCACTTCAAAATCATTAATAAACAGATTAAATAGAAGTCATGTGGCACCCCCACTTCATATTGGTGAAGCCCCATTAAAGGGCATGTCCACCCCCCAAACTAAAATTAAACCCACTACTGGCCCCTCTGTATAGTGTAAAAAAAAAACATTACCTTACATCTCTGCTCCTTATGGTTCCTCTGCAGTGCCTGTCCAAAATACAGGAAACTGAAGAGTAGTAGATGTCTTCCAGTCCAAAAGTTTTCTGCCTCCTCCTTGTCCTCTGAGGACAGTGTCAAGTGCAGTGGAGCCCTGTATTGTTATAACTATAGCAGTGTTATATCTATCATCGACTCCATAATGACATGGTGTATTGTTATAACTATAGCAGTGTTATATCTATCATCTACTACATAATGACACGGTGTATGTTATAACTATAGCGTGTTATATCTTCATACTACATAATGACAGTGTATTGTTGTAATATAGCAGTTATATCTATCATCTACTCATAATGACAGGTGTATGTTATAACTATAGCAGTGTTAATCTATCATCTACTACATAATGACGTGTTTGTTATATATAGCAGTGTATACTATCATCTACTAAATAATGACACAGTGTATTGTTATAACTATAGCAGTGTTATATCTATCAGCCATCTACTACATAAGACACGGTGGATTGTATAACTATAGAAGTGTTATATCTATCAGCCATCTACAACAAAATGACACGGTGGATTGTTATCACTATAGAAGTGTTATATCTATCAGCCATCTACTACATAAAGACACAGTGGATTGTTATAACTATAGAAGCGTTATATCTATCAGCCATCTACTACATAATGACAGGGTGGATTGTTATAACTATAGAAGTGTTATATCTATCAGCCATCTACTACATAATGAGGGTGGATTGTTATAACTATAGAAGTGTTATATCTAGCCTCCATCTACTACATAATGACACGGTGGATTGTTATAGCTATAGCAGTGTTATATCTATAAGCCATCTACTACATAATGACATGGTGGATTGTTATAACTATAGAAGTGTTATATCTATCAGCCATCTACAACAAAATGACATGGTGGATTGTTATCACTATAGAAGTGTTATATCTATCAGCCATCTACTACATAATGACACGGTGGATTGTTATAGCTATAGCAGTGTATATCTATAAGAATCTACTACATATGACATGGTGGATGTTTATAAACTATAGCGTGTTATATCTATCAGCTATCTACTACTAATGACAGGGTATTGTTATAACTATAGTAGTGTTATACCATCAGCCATCTACATAATATGCACTAAATCATCTACTACATAATGCATGTATGTGTGTAAAGTTTATTTGTGTATAGCTGGAAGTAAACCAGTGACATCAGTCACCAGATGTGAACAAAAATGTCATAACATTTCTCAATTCATCCAGATTAGACCACAAATTTCATGGTGTAGAAATCGCCTTAAAAACGATGCAAATTTGTGTAAACCTTGATACATTGCTTTTGGCTCCTCATCTGGCACAAAAAAACTGCCGCAACTAAACGAAGCTGAAGTTGGTTTCTTATTCAAAAAAGTTGGTTTCTTATTCAGATAGTTTCTTATTCACAGACTGAAGTTGGTTTCTTATTCAGATTTGAATAAGAAACTGGTGTATTGCAATAGTATAACCGCTTTGGGCCACTGAAAAAAACACTGCAGACAAGAGTTGTACATACCCCGGCACATAATTCAGTTGAGTCCAGCCTGGCCCCAAATTGGTTTTGGGCATGCAAGTGGCACCAAAGTCTGACAAATAGCCATTTTAGCCATTTGAATAAGAAACTGGTGTTTGCAATAGGTAAAACCAGTTTGGGCCACTGAAAAAACACCGCAGACAGACTTGTACATACCCCCTGGCACATAATTCGTTGAGTCCAGCCTGGCCCAAATTGGTTTTGGGCATGCAAGTTGGCACCAAAAGTTGCAAAATAGCCATTTTTTGCACATTTGAATAAGAAACTGGTGTATTGCAAAGAGGTAAACTGCTTTGGGCCACTAAAAAAACACTGCAGACGACTGTACATACCCCTGGCACATAATTCAGTTGAGTCCAGCCTGGCCCAAATTGGTTTTGGGCATGCAAGGTGGCACCAAGTCTGAAAATAGCCTTTTAAGCCATTGAATAAGAAACTGGTGTATGCAATAGGTAAACCAGTTGTGGCCACTGAAAAAAACACGCCGACAGACTTGACATACCCCTGGCACATAATTCAGTTGAGTACAGCCTGGCCCAAATTGGTTTTGGGCATGCAAGTTGGCACCAAAGTCTGCAAAAAGCCATTTTTGCACATTTGAATAAGAAACTGATGATATTGCAATAGGTAACCGCTTGCGCCACTGAAAAAAACATGCAGACAGAGTTTGTACATACCCTGGCACATTATTCAGTGAGTCCAGCCTGGCCCAAATTGGTTTGGGCATGCAAGTTGGCACCAAGTCTGCAAAATAGCCATTTTAGCCATTTGAATAAGAAACTGGTGATTGCAATAGGTAAAACCAGTTTGGGCCACTGAAAAAACACTGCAGAAGACTTGTACATACCCTGGCACATAATTCAGTTGAGTCCAGCCTGGCCCAAATTGGTTTTGGGCATGCAAGTTGCACCAAAGTCTGCAAAATAGCCATTTTAGCCATGTTGAATAAGAAACTGGTGTATTGCAATATGTAAACCAGTTTGGGCCACTGAAAAACACGAGACCAGACTTGTACTACACCCTGGCACATAATTCAGTTGAGTCCAGCCTGGCCCAAATTGGTTTGGGCATGCAGTTGGCACCAAAAGTCTGCAAAAAGCCACTTTTTGCACATTTGAATAAGAAACGGGTGTATTGCAATAGGTTAACCAGTTTGGGCCACTGAAAAAAACAACTGCAGACAGACTTGTACATACCCCTGGCACATAATTCAGTTGAGTCCAGCCTGGCCCAAATTGGTTTTGGGCATGCAAGTTGGCACCCAGTCTGCAAAATAGCCATTTTAGCATTGAATAAGAAACATGGTGTTATGCAATAGGGAAACAGTTTGGGCCACTGAAAAAACACTGCAGACAGACGTTGTACATCCCCTGGCACATAATTCAGTTGAGTCCAGCCTGGCCCCAAATTGGTTTTGGGCATGCAGTTGCACCAAAGTCTGCAAAATAGCCATTTTAGCCATTTGAATAAGAAACTGGTGTATTGCAATAGGTAAAACCAGTTTGGGCCACTGAAAAAACACCGCAGACAGACTTGTACATACACGTGGCACATAATTCAGTTGAGTCCAGCCTGGCCCAAATTGGTTTTGGGCATGCAAGTTGGCACCAAAGTCTGCAAAATAGCATTTTTAGCACATTGAATAAGAAAGAAACTGGTGTATTGAAATAGGTAAACTGCGTTTGGCCACTGAAAAAAACACTGCAGACAGGACTTTGACATACCCCTGGCACATAATTCAGTTGAGTCCAGCCTGGCCCAAATTGGTTTTGGGCATGCAAGTTGCACAAAGTCTGCAAAATAGCCCTTTTTGACCATTTGAGATAAGAAAACTGGGTATTGCAATAGGGTAAACTGCTTGGGCCACTAAAAAAAAACACGCAGACGATGTACATACCCCTGGCACATAATAGTTGAGTCCAGCTGGCGCCAAATTGGTTTTGGGCATGCAAGTTGGCACCAAAGTCTGCAAAATGCCATTTTAGCCATTTTGAATAAGAAACTGGTGGATTGCCAATAGGTAAACCAGTTTGGGCCACTGAAAAAACACTGAGACAGACTTGTACATACCCCTGGCACATAATTCAGTTGAGTTCCAGCCTGGCCCAAATTGGTTTTGGGCATGCAAGTTGGCACCAAAGTCTGCAAAATAGCCATTTTAGCCATTTGAATAAGAAAAATGGTGTATGCAATAGGTAAACCAGTTTGGGCCACTGAAAAAAAAAAACACCGCAGAACGACTTGTACATACCCCTGGCACATAATTCAGTTGAGTCAGCCTGGCGCCCAAATTGGTTTTGGGCATGCAAGTGGCACCAAAGTCTGCAAAATAGCATCATTTTGCCATGTTGAATAAGAAACTGATGGTATGCAATAGGTAAACCGCTTTGGGCCCTGAAAAAAAAAAAAACACTGCAGACAGACTGTACATACCCCTGGCACATAATTCAGTTGAGTCAGCTGGCCCAAATTGGTTTTGGGCATGCGATGTTGGCACCAAAGTCTGCAAAATAGCCATTTTTGCACATTTGAATAAGAAACTGAGTATTGCAATGGTAAACCGCTTTGGCCACTGAAAAAAACACTGCAGACAGACTGTACATACCCTGGCACATAATCAGTTGAGTCCAGCTGGCCCAAATGGTTTGGGCATGCAGTTGGCACCAAAGGTCTGCAAAATAGCCATTTTGCACATTGAATAAGAAACTGATGTATTGCACATAGTGTAAACTGCTTTGGGCCACTGAAAAAACAACACTGCACAACAGAGTTGTACATACCCCCTGCACATAATTCAGTTGAGTCCAGCCTGGGCCCAAATTGGTTTTGGGCATGCAAGTTGGCACCCAAGTCTGCAAAATAGCCATTTTAGCCTGAAAGAAAACTGGTGTATTGCAATAGGTAAACCAGTTTGGGCCACTGAAAAAACACCGCAGACAGACTCTGTACATACCCCTGGCACATAATTCAGTTTAGTCCAGCCTGGCCCAAATTGTTTTGGGCATGCAAGTTGGCACCAAAGTCTGCAAAATAGCCATTTTAGCCATTGAATAAAAAACTGGTGTATTGCAATAGGTAAACCAGTTTTGGGCACTGAAAAAAACACCGCAGACAGAACGTACATACCCCTGGCACATAATCAGTTGAGGGTCCAGCCTGGCCCAAATTGGTTTTTGGAATGCAAGTTGCACCAAAGTCTGCAAAATAGCCATTTTAGCATTGAATAAGAAAACTGGTGTTATTGCAATAGGTAAACCAGTTTGTGGCCACTGAAAAAAACACCGCAGACAGACTTGTACATACCCTGGCACATAATTCAGTTTGTCCAGCCTGGCCCAAATTGGTTTGGGCATGCAGTTGGACACCAAAGTCTGACAAAACAGCCTTTTAGCCATTTGAATAAGAAACTGGTGTATTGCAATAGGTAAACCAGTTTGGGCCCATGAAAAAACACCGCAGACAGACTTGTACATACCCTGGCACATAATTCAGTTGAGTCCAGCCTGGCCCAAATTGGTTTTTTGGGCATGCAAGTTGGCACCAAAGTCTGCAAAATAGCCATTTTGCACATTTGAATAAGAAACTGATGTATTGCAATAGGTAAACGCTTTGGGCCACTGAAAAAACACTGCAGACAGAGTTGTACAACCCCTGGCACATAATTCAGTTGAGTCCAGCCTGGCCAAATGGTTTGGCATGCAAGTGGCACCAAAGTCTGCAAAATAGCCATTTTAGCCATTTGCTAAGAACGTTGTTATTGCAATAGGTAAACCAGTTTGGGCCACTGAAAAAAACCTGCCGACAGACTTGTACATACCCCTGGCACATAATTCAGTGAGTCCAGCCTGGGCCCAAATTGTTTGGGCATGCAAGTGGCACCAAAGTCTGCAAAATAGCCATTTTAGCCATTTGAATAAGAAACTGGTGTATTGCAATAGGTAAACCAGTTTGGGCCACTGAAAAAACACCGCAGACAGACTTGTACATACCCCTGGCACATAATTCAGTTGAGTCCAGGCCTGGCCCAAATGGTTTTGGGCATGCAAGTTGGCACCCAAAGTCTGCAAAAAGCATTTTGCCATTTGAATAGAAACTGGTGTATTGCAATAGGTAAACCAGTTTGGGCCACTGAAAAAAAAACACTGAAGACAGACTGTACATACCCCTGGCACATAATTCAGTGAGTCCAGCCTGGCCCAAATGGTTTTGGGGCAGCCAAGTTGGCACACAAAGTCTGCAAAATAGCATTTTAGCCATTTGAATAAGAAACTGGTGTATTGCAATAGGTAAACCAGTTTGGGCCACTGAAAAAACACGCAGACAGGACTGTACATACCCCTGGCACATAATTCAGTTGAGTCCCGCCTGGCCCAAATTGTTTTGGCATGCAAGTTGGCACCAAAGTCTGCAAAATAGCCATTTTAGCACATTTGAATAAGAACTGATGTATTGCAATAGGTAAACGTTTGGGCCACTGCAAAAACACGAGACAGAGTTGTACATACCCCTGGCACATAATTCAGTTGAGTCAGCCTGGCCCAAATTGGTTTTGGGCATGCAAGTTGGCACCAAAGTCTGCAAAATAGCCATTTTAGCCATTTGATAAGAAACTGGTGTATTGCAATAGGTAAACAAGTTTTGGGCCCTGAAAAACACATGCAGACAGACTTGTACACTACCCCTGGCACATAATTCAGTTGAGTCCAGCCTGGCCCAAATTGGTTTGGGCATGCAAGTTGGCACCAAGTCTGCAAAATAGCCATTTTATCCATTTGAATAAAAGAAACTGGTGTATTGCAATAGGGGTAAACCAGTTTGGGCCACTGAAAAAACACCGCAGACAGATTGTACTACCCCTGGCACACAATTCAGTTGAGTCCAGCCTGGCCCAAATTGGTTTTGGGCATGCAAGTTGGCACCAAAGTTTGCAAAATAAGCCATTTTAGCCATTGAATAAGAAACTGGTGTATTGCAATAGGTATAAACCAGTTTGGGCCACTGAAAAAACACCGCAGACAGACTTGTACATACCCCTGGCACATAATTCAGTTGAGTCCAGCCTGCCCAAATTGGTTTGGGCATGCAAGTGGCACCAAAGTCTGCAAAATAGCCATTTTTGACATTTGATAATAAACTGGATGTATTGCAATAGGTAAACCGCTTTGGGCCAACTGAAAAAACACTGCAGACAGAGTTGTACATACCTGGCATGCATAATTCAGTTGAGTCCAGCCTGGCCCAAATTGGTTTTGGGCATGCAAGTTGGCACCAAAGTCTGCAAATAAGCCATTTTAGCCATTTGAATAAGAAACGGTGTATTGCAATAGGTAAACCAGTTTGGGCCATGAAAAAACACTGCAGACAGACTTGTACATACCCTGGCCACATAATCAGTGAGTCCAGCCTGGCCCCAATTGGTTTTGGGCATGCAAGTTGGCACCAAAGTCGCAAAATAGCCATTTTAGCCATTTGAATAAGAAACTGGTGTATTGCAATAGGTAAACCAGTTGGGCCACTGAAAAAACACCGCAGACAGACTTGTACATACCCCTGGCACATAATTCAGTTGAGTCCAGCCTGGCCCAAATTGGTTTGGGCGGCAAGTTGGCACCAAAGTCTGCAAAATAGCCATTTTTGCACATTTGAAAGAAATGGTGTATGCCAAAGGTAAACCGTTTGGGCCACGAAAAAAACACTGCAGACAGACATTGTACATACCCCTGGCATAATTCAGTTGAGTCCAGCCTGGCCCAAAGTTTTTTGGGCATGCAAGTTGGCACCAAAGTCTGCAAAATAGCCATTTTGCACATTGAATAAGAAACTGGTGTATTGCAATAGGTAAACTGCGTTGTGGGCCACTAAAAAAACACTGCAGACGGACTTTGTACAACCCCTGGCCCATAATTCAGGTGAGTCCAGCCTGGCCCAAATTGGTTTGGGCATGCAAGTTGGCACCAAAGTCTGCAAATAGCCATTTTTTAGCCATTGAATAAGAAACGGTGTATTGCAATAGGTAACCAGTTTGGGCCACTGAAAAAAAAACACGCAGACAGACTTGTACATACCCTGGCACATAATTCAGTGAGTCCAGCCTGGCCCAAATTGGTTTGGGCATGCAAGTTGGCACCAAAGTCTGCAAATAGCCATTTTTGCACCATTGAATAAGAAAACTGGTGTATTGCAATAGGTAAACTGCTTGGGCACTAAAAAAACACTGAAGACAGGACTTGTACATACCCTGGCACATAATTCAGTTGAGTCCAGCCTGGCCCAAATTGGTTTGGGCATGCAAGTTGGCACCAAAGTCTGCAAAATAAGCCCATTTTTTGCACATTTGAATAAGAAACTGGTGATTGCAAATAGGGTAAACTGCGTTTGGGCACTAAAAAACACTGCAGTAGGACTTGTACATACCCATGGCACATAATTCAGTTGAGTCCAGCCTGGCCCCAAATTGGTTTTTGGGCAGCCAATGGCACCAAAGCTCTGCAAAATAGCCATTTAGCCATTTGAATAAGAAACTGTGTATTTGCAATAGGTAAACCAGTTTGGGCACTGAAAAAACACTGCAGACAGACTGTACAACCCCTGGCACAAATTCAGTTGAGTCCAGCCTGGCCCAAATTGGTTTTGGGCATGCAAGTTGGCACCAAAGTCTGCAAAATAGCCATTTTTTGCACATTTGAATAAGAAACTGGTGTATTGCAATAGGAACTGCTTTGGGCCACTAAAAAAACACTGCAGACGGATTTGTACATACCCCTGGCACATAATTCAGTTGAGTCCAGCTGGCCCCAAATTGGTTTGGGCATGCAAGTTGGCACCAAAGTTGCAAAATAGCCATTTTAGCCATTTGAATAAGAAACTGGTGTATTGCAATAGGTCAACCAGTTTGGGCCAATGAAAAAAACATGAGACAGACTGTACACAACAGATATACCATGACCTGGATGAATGAGAACCTTCACAAACATATATCACATAGTAATGTATCCCCATTAATATATATCACATAGATAGTAATACATCCCATTAATATATATCACATAGATAGTAATACATCCCCATTAATATATAACACATAGATAGTAATGTATCCCCATTAATATATATCACATAGATAGTAATACATCCCCATTAATATATATCACATAGATAGTAATACATCCCCATTAATATATATCACATAGATAGTAATACATTCCCATTAATGTGATGTGAATTCAGTAAATAATTGATGTGAATTTAGTGAATAATTGTAAAGCGCTGAGGATTATATAGCGCTATATAAGAAATAAATTACATATATCACATAGATAGTAATGTATCCCCATTAATATATATCACATAGATAGTAATATATCCCCTTTAATATATATCATATAGATAGTAATGTATCCCCATTAATATATATCACATAGATAGTAATAATCCCCATTAATGTATATCACCCATTAATGTATATCACATAGATATAATGTATCCCCATTAATATATATCACATAGATAGTAATATATCCCCTTTAAATATATATCACATAGATAGTAATGTATCCCCATTAACATATATCACATAAATAGTAATGTATCCCCAATGATATATATCACATAGATAGTAATGTACCCCATTAATTTATATCACATAGATAGTAATGTATCCCCATTAATACATATCACATAGATAATACAATCCCCATTAATATATATCCCATAGATAGTAATACATCCCCATTAATATATATCACATAGATAGTAATGTATCCACATTAATATATATCACATAGATAGTAATTCATCCCCATTAATATATAGTACATAGATAGTAAGTATCCCCATTAATATATATCACATAGATAGTAATGTATCCCCATTAATATATATCACATAGATAGTAATACATCCCCTTTAATATATATCACATAGAAGTAATGTATCCCCATTGATATATATCACATAGATACTAATACATCCCCATTAATATATATCACATAGATAGTAATACATCCCCAATAATATATATCACATAGATAGTAATGTATCCCCATTAATATATATCACATAGATAGTAATACATCCCCATTAATATATATCAAATAGATAGTAATGTATCCCCATTAATAAATATACAATAGATAGTAATACCTAAACTATTAATATATACACATAGATAGTAATGTATCCCCATAATATATATCACATAGATAGTAATACATCCCCATTAATTATATCAAATAGATAGTAATGTATCCCCATTAATAAATATCACATAGATAGTAATACATAACTATTAATATATATCACATAGATAGTAATGTATCCCCAAATATATATCACATAGATGTAATACATACACCATATATATATCACATAGATAGAATACATCCCAAATAATAATATCACATAGATAGACTCAATGGGTTAATCAGTTGTATCTGGATATCTATGTCATATATGTGGAACTGCCCATTAAATGGAGAGTACGTGTAATAGCTAATAGTTACCAACGGGACTATAATAACAATTATAGTTTACAAGCGGATTATATTATTTTTATAATACAACACGGTTCATTCCGTCATGTGATACTGAAGACTTAGCTAAACACTAATATTAACTGATAATATAGATAATCACTGATTATAACTGATAATATAGATAAACACTGATTATAACTGATAATATAGATAAACACTGATTATAACTGATAACATCGATAAACACTGATAATAACTGATAAAACTGATAAACAAACACTAATTATAACTCATAATATAGATAAACAAACACTGATAATAACTCATAATATAGAAAATACTGATTATACTCATAATAGATAAACAACATGATTTAACTGGTGCAGCTAAACACTGACTATAACTGATGACATAGCTAAACACTGATTATAACTGATAATATAGATAAGCACTGATTATAACTGACTACATAGTTAAACACTGACTATAACCGATGACATAGTTAAACACTGATTATAACTGATGACATAGCTAAAACATAGCTAAGCGCTGATTATAACTGATGACATAGCTAAACACTGATTATAACTGATGACATAGCTAAACACTGATTATAACTGATGACATAGCTAAGCACTGATTATAACTGATGACATAGCTAAGCACTGATTTAACTGATGACATAGCTAAACAATGATTATAACTGATGACAATACTAAACACTGATTATAAATGATGACATAGCTAAGCACTGATTATAATGATGACATAGCCTAAACACTGATTATAACTGATGACATAGTAAGCACTGATTATAACTGATGAAATAGATAAGCACTGATTATAAACTGATGACATAGTAAACACTGATTAAACTGATGACATAGCTAAACACAGATTATAACTGATGACATAGCTAAACACTGATTTATACAATGAGACATAGCTAAACACAGTTATAACTGATGACATAGCTAAACACTGATTATAACTGATGACATAGCCAAAACTGATATAACTGATAACATAGCCAAACATGATTATAAATGATAACATAGTCACAAACACTGATTTAACTGATAAATAGCCAAACATGATCATAACATATAAACACTGATTATAAATGATAACATAGCCAAACACTGATATAAACTGATGACATAGCTAACACTGATTATAACTGATAACATAGACAAACATGATTATAAACTGAATGACATAGCTAAACACAGATTATAACTGATGACATAGCTAACACTGATTATAACTGATGACATAGCTAAACACAGATTATAATGATGACATAGCCAAACACTGATATAACTGATACATAGCCAAACACTGATTATAACTGATAACATAGCCAAAAACTGATTATAACTGATAACATAGCCAAACACTGATTATAACTGATGAACATAGCTAACACTGATTATAACTGATGACATAGCTAAACACTGATTATAACTGATACATAGCTAAACACTGATTATAACTGATAATATAGCTAAACACTGATTATAACTGATAACATAGCTAAACACTGATTATAACTGATAACATAGCTAAACACTGATTATAACTGATAACATAGCCAAACACTGATTATAACTGATGACATAGCCAAACACAGATTATAACTGATGACATAGCCAAACACTGATTATAACTGATAACATAGCCAAACACTGATTATAAATGTAACATAGAAACACGATTATAACTGATGACATAGCTAAAACACTGATTATAACTGATGACTAGCCTAAACACTGATGATAACTGATTAACATAGCTAAACACTGATTATAAACTGATGACAATGCTAAAGCACTGATTATAACTGATAATATAGCTAAAACACTGATATAACTGATAATAAGCTAAAACACTGATTATAACTGATGACATAGCTAAGTACTGATTATAACTGATGACATAGCTAAACACTGATTATAACTGATGACATAGTTAAGCACTGATTATAACTGA